>VDFB02031251.1:0-68848 GCA_007258455.2 Sequoia sempervirens | reverse complement strand
TTATTTCCTTCAAAAGATAAAATATCCTTTATTATTTCTTCCAAAGACAGGATAATAGTCAAAGATTTGTTTTGGTTCTCACTCATAATGCTAGGGATAGCATCAATGAGGATTTGTTGAGCATTCATATCTAGCCTCTCTTTAGAAGTCAATAGACTAGCAAAAAATTTATTTGCCTCATTCTTATTCTCATCCTCCTTATACATTTTGGTTACATTCTTCATGATTTGAGTAATCATGTTTGATGCCCTATGCTTTAGAGTAGTCATGTGGAAGAACCTAGTGTTCCTATTACCAGATGAGAGCCACACCGATCTAGATCTCTATTTCCAAAATTCTTCTTCTTTGGATATAATATCATGGTAATTAATAATAATTTTGTTTTCTCTCGAAAGGAAGTCATTCACATACCCTTCCTTCTGAATTATATCTTGGATCTCCTTCAACTCCAACTGAATAGCCGACTTCATAGAAAAAATATCCCCAAAATCTTCTTTGTTCCACAACCTAACCTTAGCTTTAACCTCACTTAATTTTTTAGCCACCTAAAATAGTAGTCCCATTGACCTTAATATTCCACCAAGTTCCTCAATGCATTTAAAGATATTAGGATGAGACAACCACATTATTTCAAACCGAAAAGGAGCATTTCTCTTACCCAAGACAGAATCTGCCACAAAACTAATGGGGAAATGATCGGATCCAATCCTGGAGAGAGCCATTAAGGAACAAAAATAATTCATCATCCAGTTATTCGAGATAAGAGCCCTATCTAGTCTTACCTGAATGAGATCATTCCCAACCCTTCTATTATACCAAGTATAAGTTGATCCCTTAAGCTCCAGATCATGCAAACCCTAGGATTTAATAAAATTCATCAAAAAAATTTACTATCCAACTAAATTTGAGAACCACCAAACTTTTCTGACATAAGCAGCGGGGTATTGAAGTCTCGCATAATCACCTAGTTCACATTAGGGAAGCTCTGCTTAAAGGATTCAAGCTTTTTCCAAAACTTCCTTCTCATCATTTTATTGTTGGGAGCATAGATATTAGACAAAATCCAAACAAAGTCATCTCTAACATGCCTGAACCTAGCTAGTAGCCACATGATTGGCATCTTCCCAAACTGGAGTACTAGAAATATGATCTTGATTCCAAAAAGTCACTAAACCCCCTAAGGCCCCATCAAAACTTCTACCTTGCACACCACAATTCTTAAAGACCTTAATCCTTTCCACTTTATCCTTAGGCATCTTGGTTTCTTGGACAATTAAAATATCAGGGTTATGGTCCCTAGCAAAATTTTGCAAAATATCTTGTTTATGGGAACTATTGAGCCCCCAAATATTCCATGACATAATCTTCACTACTTAGATGGAGTATTACTTCGGCAGATCTCTGTGATGGTTCTTTGAACCCCATCCACAATATTTTGAAGGCATTCCTATTCTCTATGCCATTTTGTAGATTTCGTTCCTGAACTTCGTTGGTTACCACAGTCCGCTTTTTCCCTATTTCTCATGGTAACCCCCATAGTTATATTACCTTTCTTACTCTTCTTCTTTTCCACTTTTGTGTATGAACTATCCCCTTCCAGATCCATATCCTCAAGACCCAAAAAATCTTGACCATCCATGAAGTCATTTTCACCAACACTCTTCAAAAGCAAGGAATGAGCCAAGTCATTCTTGCCCTTTCGGGTATCCACAGAGTTCCTAAATGTATATTTCACATTCTCCGGTGAACATTGAGACTCTTCTTGAGTAGATGAAGGAGGGGTCTTCCCCCCCTTAGCCACATAATCCTTCATACTACTTTCCTTCCTACCAGTACCAAGACCACTCTGAGAAATATCTTCTAGATTCTCACCAAAGGAGTCAGAGACCTTTTCAACTGAATTAAAAATTTCATCAGGCTTCTTTTCATCCACCCCCTCATGCTCCTTGGTACTTGATTCCACTCTCCCATTGTTTTGGGTCTTGACATCTATTTTTGAAGCTTCTAGATTTGTAGGAACATCCTCTTGCAGCGACTCCTCACCAATATTAACCCCTACCTTGGGATTCTGATTATCCTCACTCTTCTCCTGTACATTCTCTAAACTGTTTAGTGCATCCTTGTTCTCCTAATTGTTTTCCTTCCATATTTTAGACTCCTTTACCGCTTGCTTAGGTTCAGGCTTAGATACTTTAGATGGCCATTTTCGGGTCTAATGCCCAGATTTTTTACAGGAAAAGCACACAAAAGGCAACAACTCAAACTCCACTAACTAGACCCACTTACCAAGTTTTGACACAATCTCTATGGAGGATGGAAGATCAATAGATTGGGTTATAACCACACAGATCCTAGCAAAGACCAGCCTCTTCCTTGCTGAAGTCATAGATTCTATGGATAATAACTCCCCAAAAGAGTTTGCAATTCCCCTAAAAACATCCTCATTCCAGAACTCCAAGGGTAGTCCTGATAGCCGAACCCACATAGGCACTGCTTCAAAAGAGGTATCCGAAAAGTCAATTTTAGGAGACCACTTCTTAAGAGCCAAGGATGACTTGCCAATGACCCAAGGACCTCCACACAAAATTGCATATTTGTCATCTTCACGGGAAAAAGTAAAAGAAAAGAACCCCTTCAGCAAAGCCGCAACCTCAACTTGCCCTTTTACTTTCCATTTCTTCCTAACAAAATCCCTAACCACTTCAATATTTGATCTCAGGCCCATGAACTTACCCACCGCAAAGAGGCCATCAAAGAGACGCTATGGTCAATCACTGGATCAGGAACTAGAATAGCAAAAGTCCCACTCGAGGGATCCAAAATATTGCTAATCGGAGGGAAAATCGACTTACCAGTAGGCTTAGTCCCTAGCAATGAAATCCAACTTATTTTTGGATTCTCCCGATAAGAGTCTTCAAACAATTCTCTAGATGTCCCGATCTAAAATGGGAATTCTTGGCTACATCTTGGTTCCCCAAAACCTCGGCCCCACCAGGCTTGCCATTGAAAGGAGGGCCAAGAGACACCTTGCCTCTAGGGTCCACCTTTCTACCTGGGTCCCCCTTATTCCTCAGGCCCTAGTCCTTGGATTCCACTCCTCCTACTCGCCACTAGAATTCTCCCCTTCCATGTCCTCAAAAATCCCAGCCACCTAAAAAGATCCAACCACCTTCGAACCAGACACCCGCAAATGATAAGAAAATTCAAAACCCCACTCCCGCTCTCCCATCCCGCTCTGATCCTCACACCCTCCTAATGTTAACATATGGAATACTATAAGAGATTTTTTAATGAAGTGAATGGTATCATCCTATAAAGTCTATTATTTTCTCTTTAGGTCATTGTTTATGTTGAACTAAATTCATTAATGTAACTTGAGGTCTAATGTTTGCTTGGAAGTGTTGGAGGAACTCACTAACAAATTATGTAAAGAAGGTAATTGAGCTTTTTGGAAATAAATAAAACCAATCCAAGGTCATATATTTCAATGATCTAGGAAATAGTTTCGTTAAGAGCGCATCTTTAAAAATGAAATCACTACGCAAGGTGGTAAAAGCTAACACATGGTTGATAGGATCTCCTTCACCATTGTACTTTTCAAAGCAAGGTATTTTGATGTTTTATGGTATAGGTATCTTTAAGATAGCAACTGATAATGGGCTACATTTGAGGCATGTTGTAAGTTTACCACTAGTTCAATTTTGGTTAGAGTTTAAACATTTTTATTGTAATAATGTCATGTTGTAAAAGTTGGTTTATCACAAGATCATTTGGTGACATGTTTTGAGATTTTTTCAAGTATGGTGAACTAGTATGGATGACTGACTAGTGGGCTATTTTTTGTACATTTATGAGGGGTGATGAACATGGAGGCATTATACTTGTGTAGTGACAAAACTATAATGATTCCCACTAGAAATCCCTAAGCTTGAGTTTAAATCATTGCTATCTTGTATTGTTGATGTGATGACTAGAGGGGTAAACATAGGAATATAAGGCATTGTTGTAGGGGAGGAAACTTGTTTTCCTAATTGGTTTTGAGCATTAGTCAGAGCTTGAGTGAAAATAGATTCTATAAGAATATTAGCATCTACTATATGAACTAGGCTACACAACACTTCTATCCCTTGTGAATTATTTACTAACTTCCTCAGGTTATCCAAATGAGGAACTATTTCTCTAGCCAAAGGTTTAGTGCTTAATAATTGTTGAAGTTCTTCTAAGTCCTTATCCAATTGTTTCATTTTATCATCAAGGACATGGGCAATAGCATCTGTCAACTCCATATAAATGTTAGGTTGTGACAAAGACATAGGAAATGTAGGATTAAGAAGAAAAACAAAGATGGATTAGGTCTTGAGTGAAAGAGTTATAATACTTGGGCTCAACACCAATTGTGATTGTAGCATGGGAAGCCAGAAGTTTGAAACTGTCTCATGGGGCTATTAGTTATAGGAAAACTAGGTTGTGATGCTCATAAATTTATGATGAGTTTCAAAATACCTTAGTTCTCATATAATGAAAGGAAAACACATCACATTCACACAAGCTGAAATAATTTACAAACATAAAACCCAAAATTGCACATAAGTCACATAGATAGAATTGTGTTCCAAATTTTCACCAAAACTAACTAGATAAGGGCACTATCACCCTAGACGAGTGAGGTTATTTTTTGTTAACTTCAAAATCTAGAAATGAGCTATAGTGTTTAAGGACCCTAATCTATAAATGTTGAGGTCTGGAAACAAATAGGTTTCTAGGAATGTAGGAAATTTCAATTTTTCTATATGTAAAATGCAATTATGCATGTAATTTTAGATTTTTAGAATAATGCAATATGTTCTAAATGTAATTTTCATATTTTAAAATGCACTAATCAACTAAACCTAGTTTGGCAAATTTGGAAGTTAAAATTTTTACTATCTTTTAAAATATCAACAACAATGTAAATCTTCACTTTTTCAACAATATATACATGCATAAAACACAAATTTAAGCACTTTTAGATTGTTTCCAAACCTTAGCATGACCTAATTAAGATTTTATTTAATGCAATAATTGATTGGATCTATCTTGCAATAACTAAAATTTTTATGTTTTGTATTGAAAATAATATTCAAATATTTACTTTTTAAATGATTTTTATCATAATTTTCATGCATAAATCATAAATTCAAAGTTTTTCAAGTTATATTTAAATTTCAACATGACCTAGTTAAGATTGCAAAATATTTTAAAGTGCACAAGCATTGAGTTCACTAAAAAAGTGATGTGGGAAAAAGGGATCTAGGGTCTCAAACACACTTCTTCCAATATATAAGGGAAATGACTAAAATTGATCTCAAACACCCACTTCACTATTAACCTCAATAGAAGAGCTCGAATGGTGATCAAGGTTTCAATCCCTTACAAAAACTCAGTGCTAGACTTACCTTGATCTCTCTTTGAAGCCCTATCAAAATTTATTTTATTTCAATCCATTTGAGGAGGGACCCGTTTGTGGGAATTATCTCTTGAAGCCCCATTAATGGAGGAATAATACAGACTAGTTACTAGTTTATATTTAATAAAATAATTGAAATAAGCCATAATGATTTAAAGTATGTAAGTATTAGTCCAAATTATTTTTATATATAGACATGTTAATTTATTAGTATAATATTCTTATTTAAAGAACATGGATTTCAACTTGAAAAATAAGAAAAACTACTATAAATCATCCAAGAATTATATCTTAAATATGATCTTCAAATTTATTTTCTTAATAAAGTTAAGATGTCCATAAATCCAACTTAAATTTAAAAGAGCATATTATTTTATACCACATCTATTTGAAACAGGTATAAATGGAGGTCTTGAAAAGACTAGACTTATATTTTGCCTGTAGCAAGAAATAGAGCGATCAATTAAGGTGCATCTACTTTTATAGACTAAAAATGAAAGTAGCAAACAAGGGTGGTAGGTAATTGATGGTGTGCAAGAAACAGAAGAGCAGCTAACGCATAGGCAATAAGTAGAGTAGGTGGTGGAGTGGAGTGGAGTGGAGTGGATCAGGAGATGAAATGCCAGGTGATGGGCATGGAGCCGAAGTCATTGTCGCCGCGATGCACGCCAAGGGCAGTCCATACACTCTTGGAGGCGTCCACAATATCATCGTGACAGGGCGCCGCGCATTCGTCGATGACGGTGGCCACCGTAGACTTCCCTCGCCCACTGATTTTCAGTTTGCGAAAGCAGTTGGAGTTGTGATCAAAGGAGCGAGGGGGCAGAGCAACCCAATGATCATTGTCGGAATGGAAGCACCCATCACAAGCCGAGGGTCCGCCGCCATCCCCTCCCTTCTCGAAGCTGTTCACCGTCAGAGTTCCATGCCTCTCCGACGACACCGCAGCCGAGGAAGAATTGTACGACTCCGACGTCTCACCTGTGAAACATTTGCACAAAGCGCTTGTGCACATTATCATTACGCAGCAAACCAAGAGCACCAATCTCCCCATTCTCAAAACTCTGCTTGCTATCACCTCACCACTCACCATCTTAAATATGCTGATTTTGTACATTTCCACTCCTCGGCCACGTCGCTAATAACACTTTTGCCTTTTCCCTTGTCTGCTCTTCAATGGATTTACGTAAACACAAGTATAATTACATTAAAGATATCTAAATTAGGGTATGAAATTTACTGTTGTAACGTGTAAATCTCCGGTCCCTTTTTGACGGTTTTGAAGATCGAAACAAATATTAACCGTTGATTGATTTGATATTCATCCATTCTCGATTTTATCTTCGATAATGTTAAATAACAAGAATCTTCCTGCTGTTCTACGAGGATTTTCATGCCATTTCGCTTTAGAATGCGCTCCAGAAAATTGAGCGAACGCCTTTCATTTTTCCTCGTTAGACTTTCTTGTCGAGTTTCATTGTCGTTTTAGATGGAAATTAGTGCCGCATCACAAAGCATTTCAGAACCGCCAATCTATGAAGTGTTGGAAGGAATCGTGATGATTGAATGCTGCTCTTTAGTGATGATTGGTTCAAATGATGTTTCAAAGGTTTTCATTTTTTTAATAAAGGGGAATCCACATTTATATACAATATGGATATTTTTAGATAATTATAGTTATCAATAAAAAAAGTCTAAGAGGTTTTTGATAAAAAATCGCCAACCCCTTCAAACATAACAATCACTAAAGAAAACAAGATTCAAAAGATTTTGAGAACATTGAATTAGTTGATGAATGATCTTCGATTTATCTAAGGGTAGAGAACCCCAATTATACACATTTTAGATAGCATCTTTAGAAGCTTATTTAGCAAAACAATTAGCCACCAAGTTCCATTCTCTAGGCATATGCATCCATAATTTTATTTTTTATCTTTGAATTATTGTCAAAGGAATCTATTGATTATTGACCAATTATATTAAACATTTTAAAGTTATATCAAATAAAATTAAAAGTATACTCTTAAAAAATTAGTTAGTCGACATTGTATGTGTGAGACATAATTGTTCTACATTTACATTAAAATAAATAAATTTATAAAAGTGTTGTAGAATGTAATCATGCTTGAGTCACCTAGCAGTTAGGTATAAATGGTCACTTAATTGGTAAGTGCTAAAATTGTATTAAATATATAAATGTTGAAAGCTTAATAGATGAAAATTTATTTTTTCTTTAATTTGGCATATTCTTAACCATCTTCAATCCTACATACTAATTTTGAAAGAATTTTTTTATCCAATTTTGGGTGCACATGATAGATTCCTCTAAAAATATTTTTTTGACCATGAAAGTGTCAAAAGAAATCATGAGGTTTGAATGTTTTTCTTTAGTCTCGACTAGTTCAAATGAATTTTTAAATGAAAATATCATTCTAAATCATGTGAGGAAAAAATTGACATGTTAACTACAATATATTAGAATTTTATATTGAAATCCATCATTATCATAAAGTGTGGACATTCCAACAATATGTTGGTTTCTTAAGCTCTTCCATTTTAAATAGGTTCCAAAATTTAATTCTTTAATTGCATTACTTATTCAAGTTAATCTTTAAATAGTTAATTTTTTTAATCTTACATCAATAAGCAACATAATAGATCTATGAAACTAGATGGTAAAATATATTTTAATAAAAATATGAAAAGTTATGAGAATGTTTAATTTCTTTTATATCAATCCATATAATAACAAGATTGGATATTCATTTTTAATCTTTACTTTTTAATAACTATTGTAAATGTGTGTGTCTCTTATAAGTATTTTTAGGATGTTATTGTTTACAAAGTTATTGCTAGCACAAAATTTTCTCTAATTCGGGGATTCTTAGGCTCTCATTTGAATATTGAAGTTCTTCAGAATTGGGCTATAAAAAATTATGTGTGACTATTCATGTGGCTTGCACGACCAATTGTTTTCTCTTATCCTCATTCTAGTCCCTTGAGCATAGTAGTATTATTATTCAAGATTTTAGGTTATATTCAAAATATTATTCTAGATCCTATCTCTAAGAGAACATGTTTATCTAATTGACAATAAATGGGAGCATGCAATTCAATGAAAATAAAATAAAATATTAAAATTATTGATTTGTTTAACATACAAATGATAGAAATAAACTTTTTAAATATTATGATTCAATAAAATACATCTCACATAAATATTTAAGATAAATATTTATATTCATTTAGTAAGGATTTTTCATTCAAAACTATTAAAATAAAAGGATTAGCTTAAGTAAACATCTATTTAAATGCATTATTTTATTATTATGGTTTAAATTTAAAATTAAGACCTTAATTCAATTCTATAAATTAATTTTGTGGAGTATTCTATACAATTTTATTTATTTATATCCAACATAGATTATTACAGTTATTGTTAATTAAAAATACTAATTTTATGGTTAAATAAATTGATAATAGAGTAATAAATGTACATTCATGTAATTCTATGTTTTATCTTGAAATTACAAACAAAGTAATTGTGGCATTGCTCAAGATTGAAGCATTCATTTATGCTAATTATACCTATGTAATTAGTAATTTGTATTCATGTATGTTGGAACCATAGGTTAGGCCTAAATGGGGGGAAATGAATTGACCTTAGCTAATAAAAATATGGTAATTGTTAAATTTAATTATTATGTGTACATTGATATTTATGAGTGAAGGTGAATACTTGATTGATTATACATTCAATTATAGTGATCAAGGCCAAACATGATACATAAAGGAGAAAAGTAGTTGCAAACTACATAATTGTCACTAACTACATAACTGAATGTTAACTAATAAATAATGTAATACGCTAATTTTCCCCCTTATTACACTATTCTTGTAAATGTACCCCTAGAAACTCAAATATAACCTTTCCAAGGGACCACCCTCAAGGCTTACATATCAAAAAATGTTGATTACATAAATACAAATTCATGAGAAGATATTTTCAAAAAAATTCTTGAATTAGGTGGAACTCCATTAAGCTACCTCATGACCCTTAGAAGAGTTTAGCTTTGAGCTAAATTCATAAGATCTTGACTACCATTTTCTCAAACTCCCAAATCCTGGATTCTCTAAATATTTGACGTTCTATATTGATTTGCAATAGAGCTCTATCAACCCTCAAATAGGTATAATTATTGAACATAATATCATAAACTCATTGAAGAGAAATATATATTGAGTTCAATGTGTCAAATCCCTCACCTATCTCCAAAAATCAAACTTCATATGAGTATATGTATTCTTGAAATCCATCAACAAAAAAGGAAAGAAAGAAAGAAAGAAAAATGCTTCTCATGTAAAGCATCATCTCAAAGTGAGAAGCTAACTTGTGATGATGGAAATTCCTCTATCCTCTCATGCTTCCAACCTCCAAAATTGTGAAGGCTCAAATTATGAATCCATTCTTAATAATATCAACAAAAGCATCATCTAGTGGATCCTCGTCCTCAACATAGGCTAAGTTAGCTTCATTTGTTTGATCTTTGATTTTTCCTTTAAGAACATCACTAGATCAAGTTTTACAATTGTAATGTAGGAAAATGTATCCCTTTACATTTTTACACTTGTTTGGGCCCTCCTTGTTAAAATTGGGCTTCTTTATGTCTTATTTGGTCCTATTTTGCATCCATGAGCCTTATTAAATGCATTTTTTTGAGGATAATCTCGAAATTTAATAAATGAAAAATCATGATTCAATGTTTGATGTTGTGTGTTCCAGATCTAGTGATCTGGGACTCATACACCACCTTGGGCGTATGGGTCCCACCTAGGTCTTGGGGCCTGATTTGAGTACTATGTTTAAGACACTAGGACTCATATGCCCCAACTGGCGTATGAGTCTTACTTTAACTATGAATTGTTTTGACTCAAAATCTTGGCGGGGTTTTATTATCCTAGATCTAATGTTGTCTTGTAGTGTTGTAATTTCTAGAAATTTGGCATAAACAAGTATAAATACAAGGTTATTTCACAAAATTTCTCTTGAACAGTATATGATTTATGATCCAGAAGGCATCCAAGAGCATTCAAGAGCTAATTATCAAGCATTTTTGGAGAATCAATTCAAGATTCAAGTATCATGCCAAAGTCTTCATGCATCATGTGTGTTTTTGAGCTAACATTTTTTATGTAGGTTTTCAAGATTCAAGCAATCATTCAAGATAAAGTTTCAAGCATTCAATCAAGAGTCACAATCCACATCCATTGAAGCCATTTCACACATGTTTCCATCCTTTGTTTTAAGGGTTTGGTGAGTTGAAACATTACATTTGTTCATTCATCATTCCTTAATTTTATTTCATTTCATTTCAAGGTTTAATTACTAAAAGTAGGTTTGACCAAGCCAAATCCCTATTCCTAACACAACAAAACTTGTTCCTCTCTTCATGTGTGATTGCGGATTTAGGTGGAAGCTGAAAGATCCTTTGAAACTGAGAATTACGGATTAGAAAATTTTCAAGTTATCTAGAAGTTATAGTCTTCACAAGAAACTCACCTACAAGCTAGAATTACCATACTTTTCAGGACTTGGAGATGGTCAAGGCGAAGCTATGAGAAGACTACTGAGAACAAGACAATCAAACCTAATACTAGGACTAAAAAATCCCTCTCGGTGTATGAGTCCAAGTATACCTCTTTTTAGCAGTTTTATGTAGATCTTGATTTACCAGCAAAAGATTCTAGAATCTACCTAGATTCCTGTAGCAGGACTAAATCGCCCAACCTGGCATATGAGTCTCAGTGCACTTCAAAAATTAGTATTTTAGAGTTATGGACCTTTCTTGGAATACATCATTTTACGAGGTTCCTTTCTATTTGATTTATGTTTTTTCATTGGTTTTAATGCTTTCAAGTTTCTAGGGTTTAGTGCATTAGAGTTTGCATTTCTCCTTTGAAGCTTCATTTTAATGGTGAACCCCCTATCTAATCATGCCTAAGGAAACCCCCTTGTAGTTCTCCTTACCTCAATTGAGTCACTTGGTTGAGGGATCTTGGTTTCCTAATGAACTTGAGAGTGAAGTAGGTCCAAAATTATCCATCTCCTAAAAGGTGGCCTCTTATTTCCCTTTTGTTCATTTTGGTTAACCTGACCTTTGGACCCTTGAATTTCTAATTTAGAGAGCATTGTAACTTCTTAGATCTAGTTTGCATTAACTTTGCATTAGTTGAATTACATTTAGGGCTTCTAAATTGTGCATTAGTGAAAAGTGCAAATAGGTTGCATTTTTTGCATCTTGCATCATTCAATTTCATTGGAAAACTATTTTCAAACAGTAAAGTCAACATACAACTTAGACACCTTAACATTAACTCAAAATTTATTGACTTTGGTTTAAAAACCCTAGTCTGGGACTCATTCGCCCATCTAGGTGATTTAGTCCCTATACAGGTTATTTTTCCATATTTTTGGGAATTTTGTGTTATCTATTTTCAATATTTGAACCTTCCAGAAACCCTAATTGGGACTCATTTTCCCATCTGGGTGACTTAGTCCCATATCAGGTCTAAATCTACATTTTACAGCATTTAAAACTTCATTTTTGTGCTTTTTTTTGTTGCTGTCAGATCTCTATTTCAGTTTTCTAATCTTCTATTTCATTTATTTCATTAGATCTATCTCAATTTGCTTCATTTATTTCATTGCTTAATTTCAAATTTGCATTTACACATTTTATTCTAAGTCAGTACATTACATTTCATCATGAATATGTTCTTTGGTAAGTTTTGGATGTCCTTGCAATCATTAGTGGATGTGTCAAGTTGTGTCTTTGGAAATGATCCTAACAACATTGAACTCACTCATGCTCAATCAACTCCAATTGCATGTCCTCCTCATGAAGTTGACATCATTGGAGAAGATGATGTTAGCATGAACAACTTCATAAATGATTTCCTTAACAACCTTGAGACTAATGTATCCTTTTATCCTTCCATGAAACAACCACCAAAACTTGAGATGTTTGGTCTTTTACATCCTAAAATTGAGACACAAACTAAGCCTAAGCTCCCTACAATAAGTGATCCTAGTTCCTCTAATCAAGTGCATCAATCCTATGTTAACAAAGTGACCAACACTTCCATCAACCTTGAAGAGACTTATGTCCAAGCCTTTAAGATATTAACTGAGCAAGGATGTGATACAACAAGTGAACATGAAATTCATAAACTCTTAGAGAAAATACCAACTGAAGATACCAAAGGAGTAGGGTACCAATATCCTCCTCCTAACATAAGTGTCCTTCCTAAAGAACAACCAATGCCTCAGAATGATGATAGAATCATCTTAGGTCTTCCTGCTCAATATCCTCCTCAACAAATTGGTGACTCTAGCAAACGATGAAAACCTTAAAAACTCAAAAAAACTATCATTCTTACATACTCAAACATAAATTGAACACAAGATGGAACACCTCCTTAAGAAAGGTTAGATTAAATTTCCACCTCCTAGTAAAAGTAGCCTACCTAAGAAAAACATGAATTATTGTGCATATCATGAGCCTTGGGCATCTCTCATTGGCGGTGGTGCATTAAAATTGATATTGAATTATTTTTACTTTGGTGAAAATGATTTTTAACATGCCCTTCACCTCCTTGCCATGTAACCGTTTGTGAGTCATGTGATATACCATTACATGGCACATTCAGTGACTTTCATTTAAAAATGCAAGGAGCTCTTTCTCATCACTTATCTCAACTCATCCTTGTCTTGCACTTAGTGGGGGAAAAGAATTAGATAGCCTTGTCCTAGTACCACACTCGTTGTTGTCTCTTTGGCTAGTTATCTACCTTCCACATATGATGAACAAGATTGGGATCTGAGACAACACATAGGTTGGCTGCTAATGTAGCAAGTCATGCTGTTTTTTTCATGTTATGTTTTTGAGTTATGTGCCAATGTGATCTCCCAATATTATGTTTGATCTGTCCTCTGCAACTGCATGACATTCCTCTATTTGTATACATGAATATCTATATGCATAGATTTTTATGCTTTTCTTTGTCTTGTGTTTTTCCTTTTGGGGATGGCAGGCGTGAAGGTATTAGAGCCTCTTCCATGTTGACCCAAAATATTTTCTTTGTTTCCTCCCTCTGTGTGTTCTTCCTATTCCATGAGTATTTGGGAAATGATGATGTTTCCAAGCTCTCTAACAATATTGTAGCAAAGATATACTGATCTTGAATCCATGGATCCCTTATGTGATTTTGGGATTTCATTTTGGGGGCAACCCCTTTTCATGATGTAGCTTCATTTGGAAACATATGACTTGGCATAGGGATTTCCAAATAAGCTCTCATTTTCTAGCATTTATCATTTTCTACTTTAAAGTAATTGCTCACAGCATGGTGTTTAGCAATTTCTTTATTTAGTGGGGGTATACATTGGCATTATTCTTTCACATTTCAATTACAACTCATGTTTTATTATGTGGTCTTCTTACTTCATGCAATGTGTCTTTCTCTTTATGGTGACATTGGGTGTAATGTCCTTCAAGAGCATGATCTCTCTTAGCATATTATATTCCTCTTAGTGGCTTGATGCGACATATTGCATCCCCTAAGTTGTGAATCTTCTATTCTTTGATTGGTCCTCTCTTGGAGACATTAGGCACGATGTCCCCTAAGTTAAGACCTTACATGAACTAAGAAAAACCACTTTGAATGTACCTTACACTACTTTTTCATTTACAATAACTATTATATGGCCATCTTACATAACACAATTTGCTTTCCTATGGACCCATCTTGTTTGTTCAGCTCATGGGTATTAGCATACGAAGTTTTGCTTGCCTTATGAATCTTGCTATTCATGTTGTGTGGTGCCTTATTAAAGTTATCAGGAGGTATAGATTTGGTATGGTTAGTACGTATGGGAAGCCAAACTTAGGCATGAATTTCCCATAGCCACTTGCTTGTCTGTGTGGATGCATACTGGCCATGTGCATATCTATTTCACTGGGGGCTCACCTAGTGGATACCGAATTCCACTAGCCCATGTGAGCATGTGTTTTGTTCTCATAGTGGACATCATGTTCCACTTGTAAACATTTTTGGACAAACAACTTAGACATGGTCCACATTGTGTTGGACAGATTGTGGAGGCTTGATCCACCCACTTTTTCCTTTTCTTTCTTCTTTATGTCTTTGAAAGTGTCTGCTTGTACCTTGTTGTTGCTTCATATATCATTCACATGTGTGTTCTTTTGTGGCTATGTTGGTTTTCCATAGCATTTTGGTCTCGGGGGCTTGATCATCCCCCTAGATCATTTTTTTCCTATCTCACTAGCATTGGTACAATTGGACCTCTCTTGATGCGAATTTGTCTACTTTAGTGTGAGTTTGAAGCAAGTTCCTCCTCTCATTAAAGTAGGGGCTAAATGTAGTGTAGGAAAATGTATCCCTTTATATTTTCATACTTGTTTGGGCCCTCCCTGTTAAAATTGGGCTTCTTTTTGCCTTATTTGGTCCTATTTTGCATCCACGAGCCATATTAAATGCATTCTTTTGAGGATAATCTTGAAATTTAATAAATGACAAATTATGATTCAATGTTTGAGGTTGTGTGTTCTAGATCTAGTGATTTGGGACTCATACACCACCTTGGGCATATGGGTCCCACCTAGGTCTTAGGGCTTGATTTTAAACATTGCATTAAACAAGACACTTCTCGAAATTTGTGTCTCATGTTTAAGACACTAGGACTCATACACCCCAACTAGCATATGAGTCCCACTTTAACCAGGACCTATTTTGAATCAAAATATTGGCATGATTTTATTATCCTAGATCTGATGTCGGTTTGCAGTATTGTAATTTCAAGAAATTTGGCATAAACAAGTATAAATACAAGGTTATTTCATAAAATTTCTCCTAGCAATTCAAGTATTCAAGTATCCTAGAAAATTTATGATCAAGATATTATTCAAGAGCATTCAAGAGCATTCAAGAGCTGATTATCAAGCATTTTTGGAGCATTAATTCAAGATTCAAGCATCATGTCAAAGTCTTCATGCATCATGTGTATTTTTGAGCTAACATTTGTGATATAGGTTTTCATGATTCAAGCAAGCATAAAAGATATTTAGTTTCAAGCATTCAATCAAGAGTCAAGATCCACATCCATTTAAGCCATTTCACACAAGTTTGCAACCTTTGCTTTAAGGATTTGGTGAGTTGCAACATTACATTTGTTCATTCATCTCATCGTTTAATTACTAAAATGGGGTTTGACCAAAGGCAAACCCCTATTCCCTAACACAACAACACTTTTTTCCCTCTTCATGCGTGATTGCAGATTTAGGTGAATTGAAGTTTGAAGATCATTTGAAGACAAAATTGCAAGATTGTGAAAAGTTGTAAATGCTGTCAATAATTTTTTCGTCTTCACAAAGAACTCACCTACATGACAGAATTCAGGCTTTCAGACTTGGAGATTAGACAAGATGAAAGCTATAGAAGATCACTAGAGGCTACAAAAGTTTCAGTCAAACCCTAATACTAGGACTAAATTTCCCCTTTGGGTGTATGAGTCCTTGTATGCCTCGTTTTAGCAATTTTCTATAGATCTTGATTTACCAGCAGAAGATTCCAACTTCTACCAAGTTTCCTATAGCAGGACTAAATTTCCCAACTTGGCATATGAGTGCTAGTGCACTTTAAAAAGAAAAAAAATCAGAGTTGTAGACCTTTCTTGGAATCCATTAGTTTACCAAGTTCCTTTTTGTGTGATTTCTATTTGTTCATTGGATTTAATGCTTTCTAGTTTCTAGGGTTTAGTTTCCACTTTTTAACATAATCATAGAAGGATGAAATGAAAACACCATAAAGAACTTTGATTGATCTCCAAACTTACAAAGACATTGACTTTCAATATGAGTTAGAAACTCTCAAATATGATATATAGTGCAAATGAAGTTTTCCCAACTGATAGAACCTCTCCAGGAGTCAAGATGTCCAAGTAATCATTCACAATTTGCCAAATATGCAAAATATTAAATAAATAATACCTAGGGTTGAATCTAGAAAATGTGCATGTGCATAATGAAAGAGCTCCTAAATACCTTCCAAACATAACTTGAATTACCAAAATCAAAGAAACTAGTAGAAATTTATGAGCTCAGAGGTCCAAAGGGGAGATTTGGCTTTATTTAGCTATAATTTATACCTACAACAAAATCTAGAAAAATGACTTGCACCACTACGAAGTATGCAGAACCAACTTTTTGACGATATCATAGAAAAAAGTTATGGAAAAAATTTTAAAATAGTTATTTTGTGGAAATATCAGGTACATCAAGGCTAAATAGGTGTAAATTGTGATCACTAAACTACTGCAATTTTTTAGCTCCTAGTTCCTCATATGACCGCGGGTCAATAAAAAGAAAAATGAAATCTCATTGCTTGGTGAGTGGCAAGCGAGCCAAGCAGAGGTGGCTCAAATGGTGGTGTCGCTCCCAAAGTGGAGTTAATGGTTGTAGGGTAAGCTCACTACGACTGAGGGCTGGGAGTGAAAGGGAACCAACGAGTGGATGTACACAGTCAGTGAGCAATGAAGAAAATAGCAAGAGAATAATTGGTGGTCATTGATATGAATACCAGTGATGTGACAGTCGATCAAAGGGCCAACCCAACAAATAAATTCCGACCAAAAAAATCTGTAGACATGGTCAAAGTCTACTGTATGGCCCTGCCACAAATTTAAACACCTAGACTGAAAAATATAGTTCATAGACTTTGAAAGCCAATGAAAGTATTTATCCGCCAATAAGTATAAATATGCCCCAAAATATTTTGATAAAGCCAAAAATAAAATTTATATAGCCTAATAAAAAATATTTCTAGGTGGGTCGTATGGCCGCCCAGGTAAAAAAAAATTCCTCACAAACAGCTGATGCCTAATATAGACATATTTTATGTTGATCTTCATCTCTCAAGCTCTCTGAAGATGATGGTGAGGTCTAATTGAGGCGAAAATGTCCCAAAAGTTCTACAACTCCCAAATCTTACAAATATTCAAACCCTAATAATTTTGGTAAATAATGTCAAATTTAGGCAAAATAAAAGATGATCCTAACTTTCTCAGCTACCCTAATCTCAAATCTAAGCTCAGATCTCCTCCAACATGAGCCAAAAGTGACCTTCCATGAAAACCCTTCTATAGAGACTACCTCAAATCTAGTATTTTTTCAAGTTTAAATTCTGATTCCCAATTTCACCATCGATGCAAGGGAAGAGCATACTCAACTTTACTAAAAATCACCAAGATCTCTCACTAGAAATAGCTTAACCCTGAGAGTTGAGAAGGGTTTTACAAGGCTTGGATTTGATACCATGTAAGAGCTAAATATTAGCTCAATACACAAGACCACCTGCAAAAATAATGAAAACCTTCTACAAGAGAGTATGCAAGAATATGAGCTTGCTTGATATTAAGACCTATCAAACAATGAGGTATGAAGTATGATGTAAATGAGTACAGTGACCTTATATAGGAAAGGTTGAGATGTAGGACTGAACATGATGTTGACATGTGTCATAATCTAATGACATGTGACAACTAATTAACTACCTACCTAGGATAATGTGAAGTCTAGATAATACTTCTAGAAGGAATCTTATATCCTAAGAAAACATGTGAATAAGGGTCAAGGCCCCATTATAACCTATCACCTAGTAAATGATACCTAGGAACATAATTAAATTATTAAGTAAACTTATGTAAGTGTAATTAAATAATTAATCACACCAACATTTATTTCTTGTGTAGTGTCCTTAGGACTCTTTAGCAATATGTCAACATAACCATTGACTTCATTTTCATCATTCTCATATCCAAGTGGTAGAATCCAGACAGTTTTGGGTTCTACAACCTCAATAATACATTCATCAGTTGTGACCAGGAATGTGATATCCTTCTCATATTTTTCCAACACTGACTTAGGGATCCTCTCTCCCTTTCATGCATTCTCTTCTAGAATACTACAAATAATGCAATAAGTGCTTTATCTTGAGCTTCCATATCACCAAGGCTGTGTAGATATTCCAAAATTTGATGGGATATTAGTATGTTCTTATCCCATATGACATTGCTTCTTCTTGGAAGCTCCATTAGAAAGTAGAATAACAAAAATTCTACCAAAGAGCCAAACTTGAAGGGGTGTTTCTTCTCTTTAGTTTTCTTCAAGTTGTCAAAGATTTGTTGCTTGAGAAACTCATACAAATCATAACCCTTTCCTTTCTCCACCATCTCATATGCTACATTAATTGTTATAGCTGACACTAAATTCTCTATATTGGTGTAGTATATCTTATATCCTATAACCATGGTTGCATATCCTACTGCAAGATTCTAGATAGTGTTCATAGTGAGAAATATTTGATCAAATTTAGCTCCAATTAATTCCATACTAGTATAGGTCTAGTGGCACAAAGTCTAGTAACCTCCCTTATAACTTCCTTTGTTATCAAACCAAGCATGTTAGTCCATATGAACTTATCATGCAATCTACTTATGCCATTCTTGAATGTACTTAGTTTCATCATCATAAATGAAACATGAACACCATTGCCAAATGTCTAGTTTCTTCTTTACTAATTTTTCATATTTTGGCTTAAATATTTTGGGAATAGGATGTCATTTAATTACAATCCTAAACATATTTCATGTATCTCCTAAGTCCTTGGAAAGTGTTCCCCAACACTAGGATTAGAAAGAGATTAAATTCGAATGAAATGAACATATAAATTGACATTTGTAATTATTCCTAAATGATAGGAACATGTGGGGACGTCCAAGAAGAGTTGCTACAAGATAGGAGCACATGGGGTGCCCACATGGAAGGTGGAACCCACCTTGCTTAATTTAACTATTTGGAGGATTGATAACACTTTAGTAACACTTAATTTCTGATCCTAAAA
This sequence comes from Sequoia sempervirens, assembly GCA_007258455.2. Classification (NCBI taxonomy): domain Eukaryota; kingdom Viridiplantae; phylum Streptophyta; class Pinopsida; order Cupressales; family Cupressaceae; genus Sequoia; species Sequoia sempervirens. The sequence goes on along the minus strand of VDFB02031251.1, from coordinate 49,422 downwards.
TTAACACATTGTACTCATCATCTTCAAGGAGAATTTGAATCTTGATTTGAAGCCCTACAAGTGTTAGTACTCACAAAATAAATAGGCATGAAACATAAAAAAACTCACATAAAAATATGATGCATTTCTAACATGATGCTTGACTAAAATGATGCTACTATAACTCTACAAATTCTACTCTTGATTGTTCAATTGCTCAATTCTAAATGTTAGGATTGCTTCCCAAAGTTGTTAGGCTTTGAAATTATGAAAAATAATTGTATTTATATGTAATTATTTTATTTCTCACAAATTAATTACTGAAAAATGATTTTGAATTTCTAAATGTTAAAATGTCAAGACCAAAATATTTAAATTTGGGGAAAAAGTAGGTTGGACACGGGAACTAGCACCCTAATCTAGACCAATTTTCAGGTCTTAATCATCCATAAATAAAAAATAACTCTTTATTCCATTTTTAACTTTTGATTTTTTGAAGATTATTGTAAAATGCGAAAATTAAATATATAATTGGGTCCAAGCACATAAGGTGGAGCTAAACCTAGTGTAAAATTATCAAGGGTGATAATTTATAATACTACATGTAGCCCCCACCTTAGTGAGAGTATGAAATTATGCTCATTCTCACACTAAAGTAAGGATAAGCCAAGAAGGTTTCAATTATCCAAACATTGAATCTCAATAGGATGGCATTGAATCTAAGGGATGTGCTAGCCCCCAAGCTCAAGATCCTAGATGGAAAAACAATGTAAGGACAAGGGAAAACACAACATGAGGTGCAATGCAACATGAAAAACACAAAGCATACACAATGAAGACATAAAATATAATGCAACATAAAAAAACATAATGTAACATTACACGATGCAACCACAATGCAAACACAATGCAAATACAATGAAAATATACAAAAAAATGGGGGTACGATAATCATGGACTAGCAAGATCCATTGAAATATTACTAGGATCCATAACCAAGGTGTCATGAATCACAGGCTAACAAATTCTAATATTTTTAGGTGACCCATGAACCAAAAGCATCACAGGCTAGTGAAGTATAATATTCACTAGGTGGGCTTTGACAAGAAGCAACACAAGCTAGTGAAGTTGAATATTCACTAGGTGAAATTTTATAAAAATGGAGCAATTATAAAATATTACATGATGAAAACACAATGCAAACATAATTCAAATACAATGCAAACATAATGAAAATATGCAAAAATGGGGGGTATGACAATCACGAACTAGCAAGCTCCACATAAATATTACTAGGATCCATACACAAGGTGTCAAGAATCACAGGCTAACAAATTCTAATATTTTTTAGGTGAACCATGAACCAAAAGCACCATAGGCTAGTGAAGTTTTATATTCATTGGGCACGAGCTTTGACAAGAAATAACATAGGCTAGTGAAGTTTGATATTCACTAGGTGAGTTTTTGCAAAAATAGCAAATGAGAAATACACAAGGGCTAGTGAAGTCTGATATGATTCACTAGGTGTGTTCTCATGTCAACCATACCAAGAATTATAGTCCCCATTATTATAATAAGGTGCTACAAAATGATCAATATGCCAAAAACTGTTCACAAAGCTCAACATGTGTGAACAAAGTGAAGTACATAATGAAATGAATTCCCCCACCTTAAAGTAATTGCTAACACGAAGTGGGTGCAATTTCCTTAAGGTAGAATAAAAATATATATGCAAAATGATAAGGCCATGAGGGCTTATTGAAAAACCTTATGCTAGCACGAGATGTTCCCAATAAAGCTAACTCCTGATATGGGGTTGCCCCCAAAATAGAGCCATATAATGAGCAAGACAAAAATAGCATATAAGAGATCTAGAGATCCAAGGTCAATATTGAATAGAGATGATATATAATATGATCATACTCGGAATTGACATCATTCCTCAAATACTTGTGGAACTACGAACATAAGGGAGGAACAACACAGGAAGACAACAAAGCTTTTGGGTCATCATAGAAGAGACCTAAATGTCTCAACACTTTACATCATTCCTAAAAGAAAATACAAGACAAAGATGCATAAAACATAAAGATGAATGGAGATATAAATAGATGAATATCACAATAGATTCATTTTCTTTGTATCCTTATGCCAAAAATAATAATAAGGTCCATCTAAAGAAAACTAAGAAACACAAATACACTGGTTAAGAAGCACATCATGGTAGATCACATCACATGCAAGAAAACACATGTAAAGAAATACAAGAGTTACTACACATGTGAGCTGATTTAAATAAAATCATCCACATCCCAATTATCTTTATCATAAAAGAAAAACAATATGCTAAAGAAACAATAGCAAGTGCAATACAAGGAGAATCACCAAGTTCAACGCATGGTAGATCAATCTCCTCAAGAGGATCATCATGGTTGCCCCATCTAAATTCATTTATTTGGATAATATAAGAGCTAATTCATTATGGTCTTCTTGTTTTCTTATTTTCTATCTTCCTCTTCACTATCTAAATATATCGTAGTAGGTTGCATATTAGTGCTATCAACATGATTGTGAGAAAGTTATTAGTTGTATGAGCCTCTTTCATTCTTTGATTTAGGTGGGTTCAAGTGATGACAAGGATGGATGGGTGGGGGGTACTTCATCAAGATTTGTATGAATGGATTAATGATCATTAGGTAAGGTGTGATACTCATAAGCAAGTTGACGAGCCATAGCACATCTTCTTTTACACTATTTTTCACTTATATTTCATTTTGTATAGGTTTTAGCTTGTAAAGGGTTATCTGAGGTGTTCCCCAACATAGGTTTATTTTCTTCCTTTGGAGAAGGATTTGAAGAGACCACCACTAGTTGGGAGACCACTAAATCTTTAGGTTTTGGTCTAAATACTTTCTTTTCTTTTCAAGGCACAAAGTTAATTGTATATTTATCTCTAGGTTTTGTATATGATGACAGAGGTGGAACCACAAAATATCTGCTAGGTGGTCGAGTGAGGATACCTAGTTTGGACTTAGGTTCATCAACTACTTGTGGGGTAGGAGGGACAACCATTGAAGTCACTCAAGATCGAGGAGCCTCGAGTGAGATATTACTAAGGCATAACTCAGATATACACTTAGCTTTAAAATTTTGATAGGACACAAATAAAAAATCCTCATGAGGTTTAATGGGTTGGAATAGTTGAGGCTAAAAGTAATCTAGAGCAAAAAAATGCAAGAGTTCAAAGGCTTGATTCTACTATGGTAAATAGTATGTATTTGTTCTTCAAATAGGACTTTAAGACATTTGTGAATAACCGATGGGACCGAATTTATGGAGCTTAGCCATGGAAGACCTAACTTCACACAACACTATTCCAATGTTAGAATTATGGTAATGAAACATCCAAATTTTTAGGTCCATCCTTGACGAAAAGAGTTATAGAACCAATCGTAGGGTAGACAGAACCATCATGAGCCTTTAAGAATGATTTTTATTAGTCATAATTTTATTTATAGAGTTCATGCATGCATATAGTAATTCTTCAGTGATCGTGCATTCACTATATACATGGGATCGATGAGTATTCATCTTATGGGTTTATCATTGATTCTACTAGTGATGTAAATCTAGGACCATTGGGAGCAATTATAAAAGCATCAATATGTGTGAAAGAAATGTTAGTAAAATGATTGGTTTGATCTTTATGAGGTTGAACTTCAATCATGTTTACAACATTGGATAGATCATTATCATCTTCATCATTATTACTATATTGAATAATGCTTGTTGAATTACTTTGTAATGAGTTTTTAAATATTTTGAAGTTTTGATTAGTTTGTGAAACTGATTTATTTCCTTTTTCCTTAACACTAGCCAACTAGATTTGATTAGAATCGATGAGTTCATTCTCTTGGTGTTTAAGACACATACATACTTCTATATTATGTCCAAGTGTATGATGATATTTACAAAAGGATTTTGCATTAAAGTTCAGTAGTAGCAGTTTAGTTGTGTGAATAGGCCTAATTGGAGGAAGTTGAATCATATTATTATTTAACAATTTCAACATGATCACATGAAGAGAAAATTTAGTTGTGTCAATAGGTCTAATTGGAGGAAGTTGAATCATATTCTTATTTAACAATTTCAACATGATCACATGAAGAGAATCAAGTAATTGTAAAAAATTCCTATCTCTTGGCCTAAATTAATATGGTGTTGTATTTGCAGTAGCAACTTGTGTTTCAATTTTATTAGTAGTTTGAGGAATATTTATCTTGATGATTTTATTTTTCTTTTAAATTATTGATAGTTGTTTCAAATGAGGCACAACTTCATATTGGCTAGTACGATCTGATGAAGGTGTACCTTCATATTGACTAACTGGTATCTAATAATCATGAAGAGTCATACACAAATGTGTAAAGGATGGATATTTCATCAATAATATCTCATCTATAATATTAGGTTGTATGTTTTCTATGAACACCCTCCTAATGTTAATGTGTATAAGAATATAGGAGATTTTTTAATGAAGTGAATGATATCATCCTATAAAGTCTATTATTTTTTAGCTTTAGGTCCTTGTTTAATACAATGAACTAAATTTGTTAATGTAACTTGAGTTTTCATGTTTGCTTGGAAGTGTTGGAGGAACTCACTAATGAGTTAAGTAAAGAAGGTAACTAAGCATTTTGGAAATGAATAAAACCAATCCAAGGCCATATATTTCAATGATCTAGGAAATATTTTTATTAAGAGCACATCTTCAAAAATGAAGTCGCTACACAAGGTGGTAAAAGCTAACACATGGTTATTAGGATCTCCTTCACCATTATACTTTTCAAAGCAATGTATTTTGATGTTTTATGGTATAGGTATCTTTAAGATAGCAATTGATACTGGGCTACGTTTGAGGCATGTTGGAGGTTTACCATTGGTTTGATTTTGGTTAGAGTTTAAATTTTTTTATTGTAACAATGTCATGTTGTAAAAGTTGGTTATCACAAGATCATTTGGTGACATGTTTTGAGAGTTTTTCAAGTATGGTGAACTAGTATGGATGACTGACCAGTGGGCTATTTTTTGCACATTTATGAGGGGTGATGAACATGGAGGTTTTATACTTGTGTAGTGAGAAAACTATAATGATTCCCACTAGAAATCCCTAAGCTTGAGTTTAAATCATTTCTATCTTGTATTGTTGATGTGATGACTAGAGGGGTAAACATAGGAATATAAGGCATTGTTGTAGGGGAGGAAACTTGTTTTCCTAATTGGTTTTGAGCATTAGTCAGAGCTTGAGTGCAAATAGATTCTATAAGAATATTAGCATCCACTATATGAACTAGGATACACAACACTTCTATCCCTTGTGAATTATTTACTAACTTCCTTAGGTTATCCAAAAGAGGAACTATTTCTCTAGCCAAAGATTTAGTGCTTAATAATTGTTGAAGTTCTTCTAAGTCCTTAGCCAATTATTTCATTTTATCATCAAGGACATGGGCAATAGCATCCGTCAACTCCATATAAATGTTAGGTTGTGACAAAGACATAGGAAATGTAGTATTAAGAAGAAAAAAAAAGATGGATTAGGTCTTGAGTGAAAGAGTTATAATACTTGGGCTCAACACCAATTGTGATTGTAGCATGGGAAGCCAAAAGTTTGAAACTGTCTCATGGGGCTATTAGTTATAGGAAACTAGGTTGTGAAGCTCATAAATTTATGATGAGTTTAAAAATACCTTAGTTCTCATATAATGAAAGGAAAACACATCACAGTCACACAAGCTGAAATAATTTACAAACATAAAACCCAAAATTGCAAATAAATCACATAGATAGAATTGTGTTCTGAATTTTCACCAAAACTGACTAGATAAGGGCACTATCACCCTAGACCAGTGAGGTTATTTTTTGTTAACTTCAAAATCTAGAAATGAGCTATAGTGTTTGAGGACCCTAATCTGTAAATGTTGAGGTCTGGAAACAAATAGATTTCTAGGAATGTAGGAAATTTCAAATTTTCTATATGTAAAATGCAATTATGCATGTAATTTTAGATTTTTAGAATAATGCAATATGTTCTAAAGGTAATTTTCATATTGTAAAATACACTAATGAACTAAACCTAGTTTGGCAAATTTGGAAGTTAAAATTTTTACTATCTTTTAAAATATCAACAACAATGTAAATCTTCACTTTTTCAACAACATATGCATGCATAAAACACAAATTTAAGCACTTTCAAAAAATTTCCAAACCTTAGCATGACCTAATTAATATTTTATTTAATGCAATAATTGATTGGATCTATCTTGCAATAACTAAAAATTTTATGTTTTGTATTGAAAATAATATTCAAATATTTACTTTTTCAATGATTTTTATCATAATTTTCATGCATAAATCATAAATTCAAAGTTTTTCAAGTTATATTTAAATTTCAACATGACCTAGTTAAGATTGCAAAATATTTTAAAGTGCACAAGCATTGAGTTCACTAAAAAAGTGATGTGGGAAAAAGGGATCTAGGGTCTAAAACACACTTCTTCCAATATACAAGGGAAATTACTAAAATTGATCTCAAACACCCACTTCACTATTAACCTCAATAGAAGAGCTTGAATGGTGATCAAGGTTTCAATCCCTGACAAAAACTCAGTGCTAGACTTACCTTGATCTCTCTTTGAAGCCCTATCAAAATTTATTTTATGTCAATCCATTTGAGGAGGGACCCATTTGTGGGAATTATCTCTTGAAGTCCCATTAATGGGGGGATAATACAGACTAATTACTAGTTTATATTTAATAAAATACTTAAATAAGCCATAATGATTTAAAATATGTAAGTATTAGCCCAAATTATTTTATATATAGACATGTTATTCCTAGTCTACATTATGGATACAATAATTATTTGAAATATTCATACTCCTATTCTAATTGAACAATTTGAAATAATTTATTATATAATATTCTTATTTAAAGAACATAGATTCCAACTTGAAAAATAAGAAAAACTACTATAAATCATCCAAAAATTATATCTTAACTATGATCTCCAAATTTATTTGCTTAATAAAGTTAAGATGTCCATAAATCCAACTTAAATTTAAAAGAGCATATTATTTTATACCACATCTATTTGAAACAGGAGTGGTAGGTAATTGATGGAGTGCAAGAAACAGAAGAGCAGCTAACGCATAGGCAATAAGTAGAGTAGTTGGTGGAGTGGAGTGGAGTGGAGTGGATCAGGAGATGAAATTCCAGGTGATGGGCATGGAGCCGAAGTCATTGTCGCCGTGATGAACGCCAAGGGCAGTCCATACACTCTTGGAGGCGTCCACAATATCATCGTGACAGGGCGCCGCGCATTCGTCGATGACGGTGGCCACCGTAGACTTCCCTCGCCCGCTGATTTTCAGTTTCCGAAAGCAGTTGGAGTTGTGATCAAAGGAGCGAGGGGGCAGAGCAACCCAATGATCATCGTCGGAATGGAAGCACCCATCACAAGCTGAGGGTCCACCGCCATCCCCTCCCTTCTCGAAGCTGTTCACCGTCAGAGTTCCATGCCTCTCCGACGACACCGCAGCCAAGGAAGAATTGTACGACTCCGACGTCCCACCTGTGAAACATTTGCACAAAGCGCTTGTACACATTATCATTACGCAGCAAACCAAGAAGACCAATCTCCCCATTCTCAAAACTCTCTCCTCTGCTTGCAATCAGCTGATCACTCACGATCTTAAATATGCTCATTTTGTACATTTCCACTCCTCGACCACGTCGCTAATAACACTTTTGCCTTTTCCCTTGTCTGCTCTTCAATGGATTTACGTAAACAGAAGTATAATTACATTAAAGATATCTAAATTAGGGTATGAAATTTACTGTTGTAACGTGTAAATCTCCGGTCCCTTTTGGACGGTTTTGAAGATCGAAACAAATATTAACGGTTGATTGGTTTGATATTCATCCGTCTTCGATAATGTTAAATAACAAGAATGTTCCTGCTGTTTTACGGGGATTTTCATGCCATTTCGCTTTAGAATGCGCTCCAGAAAATTGAGCGAACGCCTTTCATTTTTCCTTGTTAGACTTTCTTTTCGAGTTTCATTGTCGTTTTAGATGGAAATTAGTGCCGCATCACAAAGCATTTCAGAACCAGCAATCTATCAAGTGTTGGAAGGAATCGTGATGATTGAATGCTGTTCTTTAGTGATGATTGGTTCAAATGATGTTTCAAAGGTTTTCAATTTTTTTAATAAAGGGTAATCCACATTCGTATACAATATAGATATTTTTAGATAATTACAGTTATCAATAAAAAAAGTCTAAGAGGTTTTTGGTAAAAAATCACTAACCCCTTCAAACATAACAATTACTAAAGAAAACAAGATTCAAAAGATTTTTAAAACACTGAATTAGTTGATGAACGATCTTTGCTTTATCTCAGGGTAAAGAATCCCAATTACACACATTCTAGATAGCAACATCTTTAGAAGCTTATTTAGCTAAACAATTAGCCACCAAGTTCCATTCCCTAGGAATATAGATAAGAAAATGGGAATCAAAATTAAGAAACATAGGTTGTGCTTAGTTAGAGAAACCAACTACCATGACATTATATTAGACAATATATTATTCAAAAAAGCATTTGAAATCATGAAATCCATCTCACAAATAAAAATTTTCCATCTCAATTCAATTTTCTTTAAAGATATGACCTAGTCGAAATGAGACTCTAATTAATTAAATCTTTTCATTAAAAATTATATATTATTTCAAAAGAGCTACCAAAATCATGGAATCCATTTCATAAATAACATTTTTTCATCCCAATTCACTTTTTATTTAAAGATATCACCTAGTTCAAATTAGTCTTTAATATGATATAATTTTTTCATTTAAAAATATTATATCATATTTTTATTTTACTTTTGGGTAAAGAGCATTAAGCCCATATATAGAAATATATAAAAAAAGATTTACAATGTTTGAGATATCAAAATTTGCTTGATTGGCTCTTGAATAGCTAGAAAAGCCACTAAAGCCCAACATTTCTGAGACACAAAAAACTAATATGAGGGCTCTGGACAACTAGAATATTCAAATACAACCATACTGTAGAACTAACAGACCCATACTATCAAAATACATAGCCAACCTTAAAGACATTTTAACCGAATCAAACATATGCAACCCAAATAAAGACCCCTACTATCATAAGCCTAATCGACCATATGAACAACAGGATTATTATCCTCATGACAACCACCAAACCACACCATTCATCAAAATATTTTATCAAGACCAATATCAACATTTTGGTGCACTACCCATATAGGGCGATTGAAGAATATTAAGTCAATAATAAAATTGTTGCTCCCATCGTCATTGTTGGAGTGATGCCTTGAAAGTGGAGCCATAGAATTTTCTGAGTGCTCATTGAGGTCGTGGAACATCATATATTGGTGTGCTACCTACCTGGAAGGAACAGTCAGATCCAAGAAGAAATTGTGGGGGCTTTGGTGGTTGCCAATTGATCCAAGTTCCATCTTTGCATCTGCATTTTCAGTCTATTAAATTCTGTCTTAGCTTGTGTAATTTTCAGTCATAGAAATTATCATTGTAGCATCATCTCTTGATCAATTGCAGTTGTCATGTAATCTGAAATATGTTGCTCAATAGCATTATAAATCGACCCAATTATAGGGTGATTTGAGTTTGAAGTCATTTGCCAAATTGTAATCAGATTGAATAATCTTATTGTCAATATAGTGAAGCTTGGGTTACATTGGAAGTATCTAAAAAATGAATTTGTTGTAGCTCCATATGAGTTCCACATCCTCAAAGAATGGAAATTCCCAATGTTTGATAGGGAGAAACACATGAAGATTTTGAGGTAGATACTCCGCACACAGAGAATGGCAATCCCCAAGCCTAGAAAAAAATTGTACTTGCACAAGCCAAAAAGATGTTAAAAAACATTGCAAATCCACACCCCGCATGTGGAATATGAATTACCTTTTTCATTGTTAACAATAGCCTCAATGGATGGAAAGTTCTTAATATTGCTATCCTTGAAGATTTGAATTTCATTCCCTTCACACCCCAGATTTGCTAGAAGATCAGTAAGTTGATTGCCTTCTCGATATGTATGAGAAATGATGATTGATTCAAAATAAGAGAATAATCTTGAACATTTTCAAAGTATATATTCAAGCTACCAATTGGGAATATTTTGGAGGTTACAAGTGTTAATAATCAATAAGGAATATCCTTCCACATGAATTTTTTTAATGGCCAATGATTGTGCCAAGGAAAAACCATGCAAGAGCGCTTGTGCTTTAGCTAAATTGTTGGCCCCTTTAGGTAAATGAATAGATTTAGCAGCTAGAAGATCACCATTTGAATCTTGAATACACATTCCTACCCCTGAGACACCTGGATTACCCAGGGAGGCACCATCAAAGTTAAGTTTACTAAAATCTTGTTTGGGAGGTACCCATTTAACCTTTGTTCTATCCACCTTCTACTTGGCTGGTTGCAACAAACTGCCTTTAAATGGAAGCACAATATACTTCCAATTTTGCAAAATTTGACCATCCCAATTGGTGAAGATAGAAATTGTTTTAGTGAGACTTTTGAAAAGTTATGAGAAATTTTAAAGAATATATAAATAATTTATAATAAATGGGAGCATGCATGCAATTCAACTCCTATAAAATAAAATATTAAAAATATTTATGTGTGAGACCTACAAACTATAGAAATACATAATTTAAATATTATGATATGATAAAAATAAATATTTGTATTCATTTACTAAAGAGTTTTCCTTCATCATTATTATAATAAAATGATAGCCTAGTAAACATTCATAAAGGCATAATTTTATTATGATGATTCAAATTGAAAATAAATGAGTTTTTTCAATTATATAAATTAATTTTGTGAACTATTTTATGAAACATTATGCATTTAAATCCAACACAAATAGTTAAACTATATTTAACTAAACAAATTAATAAATGTGCATCCATAATTTTATTTTTTATCTTTGAATTATTGTCAAAGGAATCTATTGATTATTGACCAATTATATTAAACATTTTAAAGTTATATCAAATAAAATTAAAAGTATACTCTTAAAAAATTAGTTAGTCGACATTGTATGTGTGAGACATAATTGTTCTACATTTACATTAAAATAAATAAATTTATAAAAGTGTTGTAGAATGTAATCATGCTTGAGTCACCTAGCAGTTAGGTATAAATGGTCACTTAATTGGTAAGTGCTAAAATTGTATTAAATATATAAATGTTGAAAGCTTAATAGATGAAAATTTATTTTTTCTTTAATTTGGCATATTCTTAACCATCTTCAATCCTACATACTAATTTTGAAAGAATTTTTTTATCCAATTTTGGGTGCACATGATAGATTCCTCTAAAAATATTTTTTTGACCATGAAAGTGTCAAAAGAAATCATGAGGTTTGAATGTTTTTCTTTAGTCTCGACTAGTTCAAATGAATTTTTAAATGAAAATATCATTCTAAATCATGTGAGGAAAAAATTGACATGTTAACTACAATATATTAGAATTTTATATTGAAATCCATCATTATCATAAAGTGTGGACATTCCAACAATATGTTGGTTTCTTAAGCTCTTCCATTTTAAATAGGTTCCAAAATTTAATTCTTTAATTGCATGACTTATTCAAGTCAATCTTTAAATAGTTAATTTTTTTAATCTTACATTAATAAGCAACATAATAGATCTATGAAAATAGATGGTAAAATATATTTTAATAAAATTATGAAAAGTTATGAGAATGTTTAATTTTTTTTATATCAATCCATATAATAAGAAGATTGGATATTCATTTTTAATCTTTAATTTTTAATAATTATCATAAATGTATGTGTCTCTTATAAGGATTTTTAGGATGTTATTGTTGACAAATTTCTTGTTAGCACAAAATTTTCTCTAATTGAGGATTCTTAGGCTCTCATTTGAATATTGATGTTCTTCAAAATTGGGCTATAAAAAATGATGTGTGACTATTCATGTAACTTGAATGACCAATTATTTTCTCTTATCCCCATTCTAGTCCCTTGAGGATAGTACTATTATTATTCAAGATTTTAAGTTATATTCAAAATATTATTCTAGATCCTATCTCTAAGAGAACATTTTTATCTAATTGACAATAAATGGGAGCATGCAATTCAATGTCTATAAAATAAAATATTAAAATTATTGAATTTTTTAACATACAAATGATATAAATGAACTTTTTAAATATTATGATTCAATAAAATACATCTCACATAAATATTTAAAATAAATATTTATATTCATTTAAGGATTTTTCATTCAAAAATATTGAAATAAAAGGATTAGCTTAAACTTAAGCTTTTATAAATGCATTATTTTAGTATTATGGTTTGAATTTAAAATTAAGACCTTAATTTAATTCTATAAATTAATTTTGTGGACTATTATATACAATTTTATTTATTTATATCAGCATGAGTGTCTGAGTTATTGTTAAAATACTAATTTTATGGTTAAATAAATTGGTAATAAATTAATAAATGTACATTCATGTAATTCATGACATCTTGAAATTACAAACAAAGAAATAATTGTGGCATTACTCAAAGTTATTCATTTGTATGAATATACCTATGTAATTGTAATTTATGTTCTTATGTTGGAATAGGTTAGGCTAAATGGAAATGAATTGACCCTTAGCTAATAAAAATATGGTAATTGTTAAATTTGAATTATTATGTGTACATTGATATTTATGAGTGAAGGTGAATACTTGATTGATTAACCATTAAATTATAGTGATCAAGGCCAAACATGATACATAAAGGAGAAAGCCGTTGCAAACTACATAATTATCCTGTATAGCTTGAATGTTAATAATAAATAATGTAATCGCTAATTTTCCCCTTATTACACTATTCTTGTAAATGTACCCACTAGAAACTCAAATACTTTCAAGGGACCACCCTCAAGGAGCACATATCCAAAAATGTTGGTGTACATGCAATTCATGAGAAGATATTTTTCAAAAGAATTCCTTGGAATTGGTGGAACTCCATTAAGCTACCCCTCATGACCCTTAGAGAGTTTGGCTTTGAGGCTAAATTCATAAGATCTTGACTACCATTTCTCCAACTCCCAAATCACAGGATTCTGTAATTATTTGACATTCTATATTGATTTGCAATAGAGCTCTATCAACCCTCTGATAGGTATAATTATATCATAAACTCATTGGAGAGAAATATATATTGAGTTCAACGTGCCAAATCCCTCACCTATCTCCAAAAAATCAAACTTCATATGAGTATATGTGAAATCCATCAACCAAAGGAAAGAAAGAAAGAAAGAAAAATGCTTCTCATGTAAAGAACCATCTCAAAGTGAGAAGCAAAATTGAGATGATGGAATTCCTCCATCCTTCAATTCCACCAACCTCCAATGTGATGACTCAAAGTATGAATCCATTCTTAGTAATATCAACAAAAGCATCATCTAGTGGATCCTCATCCTCTCAACATAGGCTAAGTTAGCTAGTTTTGTTTGATCTTTGATTTTTTCCTTTAAGAACATCACTAGATCAAGTTTTACAGTGTAATGTAGGAAAATGTATCGCTACATTTTTACACTTGTTGGGCCCTCCTTGTTAAAATTTGGCTTCTTTATGTCTTAATTGGTCCTATTTTGTATCCACAGGCCTAATTAAATGCATCTTTTTGTGGATAATCTTGACATTTAATAAATGAAAAATCATGATTCAATGTTTGATGTTGTGTGTTCCAGATCTAGTGATCTGGGACTCATACACCACCTTGGGCGTATGGGTCCCACCTAGGTCTTGGGGCCTGATTTGAGTACTATGTTTAAGACACTAGGACTCATATGCCCCAACTGGCGTATGAGTCTTACTTTAACTATGAATTGTTTTGACTCAAAATCTTGGCGGGGTTTTATTATCCTAGATCTAATGTTGTCTTGTAGTGTTGTAATTTCTAGAAATTTGGCATAAACAAGTATAAATACAAGGTTATTTCACAAAATTTCTCTTAGCAATTCAAGTATCCTAGCAAATTTATGATCAAGAGAGCATTCAAGAGCATTCAAGAGCTAATTATCAAGCATTTTTTGAGCATCAATTCAAGATTCAAGCATCATGCCAAAGTCTTAATGCTGTGTTTTTGAGCTAACATTTTTTATGTAGGTTTTCATGATTCAAGCAAGCATTCAAGATAAAGTTTCAAGCATTCAATCAACAATCAAGATCCATATCCATTGAAGCCATTTCACACATGTTTGCAGTCTTTGCTTTAAGGTTTTGGTGAGTTGCTACATTACATTTGTTCATTCATCATTCCTTCATGTTATTTCATTTCATATGAAGATTTAATTACTAAAATGGGGTTTGACCAAAGCAAACCCCTATTCCCTAACACAACAAAAACAATTCTCTCTTCATGTGTGATTGCAGATTTAGGTGAATTGAAGCTTGAAGATCCTTTGAAGACAGAATTACCAGATTAAGAAAAATTTTCAAAGTTATCTAGAAGTTATCATCTTCACAAAAACTCACCTACAGGCTAGAATTCATACTTTCAGACTTGGAGATCGGTCAAGACAAAAGCTATAGAAGATTACTAGAGGCTACAAAAGTTTCAATCAAACCCTAATACTAGGACTAAAAAATCCCTCTCGGTGTATGAGTCCAAGTATACCTCTTTTTAGCAGTTTTATGTAGATCTTGATTTACCAGCAAAAGATTCTAGAATCTACCTAGATTCCTGTAGCAGGACTAAATCGCCCAACCTGGCATATGAGTCTCAGTGCACTTCAAAAATTAGTATTTTAGAGTTATGGACCTTTCTTGGAATACATCATTTTACGAGGTTCCTTTCTATTTGATTTATGTTTTTTCATTGGTTTTAATGCTTTCAAGTTTCTAGGGTTTAGTGCATTAGAGTTTGCATTTCTCCTTTGAAGCTTCATTTTAATGGTGAACCCCCTATCTAATCATGCCTAAGGAAACCCCCTTGTAGTTCTCCTTACCTCAATTGAGTCACTTGGTTGGGGATCTTGGTTTCCTAATGAACTTGAGAGTGAAGTAGGTCAAAATTATCCATCTCTAAAAAGGTGGCCTCTTATTTCCCTTTTTGTTCATTTTGGTGGCACGACCTTTGGACCCTTAAGATTTAATTTAGAGGCATTGCCTTTGCTTGAGTCTGGATTTGCATTAACTTTGCATTAGTTGAATTACATTTAGGGCTTCAAATTGTGCATTAGTGAAAAGTGCAAATAGGTTGCATTTTTGCATCTTGCATCATTCAATTTCATTGGAAAACTATTTTCAAGCTTGATGAAATTAGCATACAACTAGACACCTTAACATTAACTCAAAATTTATTGACTTTGGTTTAAAAACCTAGTGGGACTCATTGCATCTAGGTGATTTTGATCCCTATCGAACAACACCCTTATTTTTGGGAATTTTTGTGTTATCTATTTTCAATATTTGAACTTTAGAGCTAATTGGGACTCATTTTCCCATCTGGGTGACTTAGTCCCATGTCAGTCTAAATCACATTTTCTGACATTTAAAACTTCATTTTTGTGCTTTTTGTTCTTTGTCGGATCTATATTCCAGGTTTTCTAATCTTCTATTTTGTTTGTTTCATTAGATCTATCTCAATTTGGCTTCATTGATTTCATTGCTTAATTTCAAATTTGCATTTACATTTTATTCTAAGTCATTACATTGCATTTCATCGTGGATATGTTCTTTGGTAAGTTTTGGATGTCCTTGCAATCATTAGTGGATGTCTCAAGTTGTGTCTTTGGAAATGATCCTAGCGAAATTGAACTCTCATGCTCAATCAACTCAAATTGCATGTCCTCCTTGTAAAGTTGACATCATTGGAGAAGATGATGTCAGTATGAACAACTTCATAAATGATTGCCTTAACAACCTTGAGACTAATGTATCCTTTTATCCTTCCATGAAACAACCACCAAAACTTGAGATGTTTGGTCTTTTACATCCTAAAATTGAGACACAAACTAAGCCTAAGCTCCCTACAATAAGTGATCCTAGTTCCTCTAATCAAGTGCATCAATCCTATGTTAACAAAGTGACCAACACTTCCATCAACCTTGAAGAGACTTATGTCCAAGCCTTTAAGATATTAACTGAGCAAGGATGTGATACAACAAGTGAACATGAAATTCATAAACTCTTAGAGAAAATACCAACTGAAGATACCAAAGGAGTAGGGTACCAATATCCTCCTCCTAACATAAGTGTCCTTCCTAAAGAACAACCAATGCCTCAGAATGATGATAGAATCATCTTAGGTCTTCCTGCTCAATATCCTCCTCAACAAATTGGTGAATCTAGCAAACGATGAAAACCTTAAAAACTCAAAAAAATATCATTCTTACATACTCAAACATAAATTGAACACAAGATGGAACACCTCCTTAAGAAAGGTTAGATTAAATTTCCACCTCCTAGTAAAAGTAGCCTACCTAAGAAAAACATGAATTATTGTGCATATCATAGAACACTTGGGCATCTCATTGACGAGAGTCGTGCATTAAAATTGATATTGAATTATTTTTACTTTGATGAAAATGATTTTTACCAAGTAATCGCATAACATGCCCTTCACCTCCTTGCCATGTAATAGTTGTAGAATCATAATAGTCTCACCATTACATGCTTTACATTCATTGAAACTCATTTAAAAATGCAAGGAGCTCTTTCTCATCACTTATCTCGACTCATCCTTATCCTGCACTTAGTGGGGGCAAAGAATTAGATAGCCTTGTCCTAGTACCACAATTGTTGTTGTCCCTTTGGCTAGTTGTTTGCCTTTCACATACGATGAACAAGATTGGGATGCAGACAACCTGCTATAGGTTGACTCGCATGTGCCTTACTAGTCTTGTCTTTGTTTCTTTTTTTTTTCATGTTATGTTTGTGATTATGTGTGCATAATGTGATCTCCCATACTATTATGTTTGATGTATCTCTCTCTTTCTGTGACATTCCTCTATTTGTATCTACATGAATATCTATATGCCATAAAATTTTATCTTTTCTTTGTCTTGTGTTTTCCTTTTGGGGATGACGCAAGGCATCGAGACATTTAGGCCTCTTCCATGTTGAACCAAAATATTTTCTTTGTTTTCACTCTCTATGTGTCATTCTTCCTATTCCATGAGTATTTGGGAAATGATGATGTTTCCAAGCTCTCTAACAATATTGTAGCAAAGATATACTGATCTTGAATCCATGGATCCCTTATGTGATTTTGGGATTTCATTTTGGGGGCAACCCCTTTTCATGATGTAGCTTCATTTGGAAACATATGACTTGGCATAGGGATTTCCAAATAAGCTCTCATTTTCTAGCATTTATCATTTTCTACTTTAAAGTAATTGCTCACAGCATGGTGTTTAGCAATTTCTTTATTTAGTGGGGGTATACATTGGCATTATTCTTTCACATTTCAATTACAACTCATGTTTTATTATGTGGTCTTCTTACTTCATGCAATGTGTCTTTCTCTTTATGGTGACATTGGGTGTAATGTCCTTCAAGAGCATGATCTCTCTTAGCATATTATATTCCTCTTAGTGGCTTGATGCGACATATTGCATCCCCTAAGTTGTGAATCTTCTATTCTTTGATTGGTCCTCTCTTGGAGACATTAGGCACGATGTCCCCTAAGTTAAGACCTTACATGAACTAAGCAAAACCACTTTGAATGTACCTTACACTACTTTTTCATTTACAATAACTATTATATGGCCATCTTACATAACACAATTTGCTTTCCTATGGACCCATCTTGTTTGTTCAGCTCATGGGTATTAGCATACGAAGTTTTGCTTGCCTTATGAATCTTGCTATTCATGTTGTGTGGTGCCTTATTAAAGTTATCAGGAGGTATAGATTTGGTATGGTTAGTACGTATGGGAAGCCAAACTTAGGCATGAATTTCCCATAGCCACTTGCTTGTCTGTGTGGATGCATACTGGCCATGTGCATATCTATTTCACTGGGGGCTCACCTAGTGGATACCGAATTCCACTAGCCCATGTGAGCATGTGTTTTGTTTTCATAGTGGACATCATGTTCCACTTGTAAACATTTTTGGACAAACAACTTAGACATGGTCCACATTGTGTTGGACAGATTGTGGAGGCTTGATCCACCCACTTTTTCCTTTTCTTTCTTCTTTATGTCTTTGAAAGTGTCTGCTTGTACCTTGTTGTTGCTTCATATATCATTCACATGTGTGTTCTTTTGTGGCTATGTTGGTTTTCCATAGCATTTTGGTCTCGGGGGCTTGATCATCCCCCTAGATCATTTTTTTCCTATCTCACTAGCATTGGTACAATTGGACCTCTCTTGATGCGAATTTGTCTACTTTAGTGTGAGTTTGAAGCAAGTTCCTCCTCTCATTAAAGTAGGGGCTAAATGTAGTGTAGGAAAATGTATCCCTTTATATTTTCATACTTGTTTGGGCCCTCCCTGTTAAAATTGGGCTTCTTTTGCCTTATTTGGTCCTATTTTGCATCCACGAGCCATATTAAATGCATTCTTTTGAGGATAATCTTGAAATTTAATAAATGACAAATTATGATTCAATGTTTGAGGTTGTGTGTTCTAGATCTAGTGATTTGGGACTCATACACCACCTTGGGCATATGGGTCCCACCTAGGTCTTAGGGCTTGATTTTAAACATTGCATTAAACAAGACACTTCTCGAAATTTGTGTCTCATGTTTAAGACACTAGGACTCATACACCCCAACTAGCATATGAGTCCCACTTTAACCAGGACCTATTTTGAATCAAAATATTGGCATGATTTTATTATCCTAGATCTGATGTCGGTTTGCAGTATTGTAATTTCAAGAAATTTGGCATAAACAAGTATAAATACAAGGTTATTTCATAAAATTTCTCCTAGCAATTCAAGTATTCAAGTATCCTAGAAAATTTATGATCAAGATATTATTCAAGAGCATTCAAGAGCATTCAAGAGCTGATTATCAAGCATTTTTGGAGCATTAATTCAAGATTCAAGCATCATGTCAAAGTCTTCATGCATCATGTGTATTTTTGAGCTAACATTTGTGATATAGGTTTTCATGATTCAAGCAAGCATAAAAGATATTTAGTTTCAAGCATTCAATCAAGAGTCAAGATCCACATCCATTTAAGCCATTTCACACAAGTTTGCAACCTTTGCTTTAAGGATTTGGTGAGTTGCAACATTACATTTGTTCATTCATCTCATCGTTTAATTACTAAAATGGGGTTTGACCAAAGGCAAACCCCTATTCCCTAACACAACAACACTTTTTTCCCTCTTCATGCGTGATTGCAGATTTAGGTGAATTGAAGTTTGAAGATCATTTGAAGACAAAATTGCAAGATTGTGAAAAGTTGTAAATGCTGTCAATAATTTTTTCGTCTTCACAAAGAACTCACCTACATGACAGAATTCAGGCTTTCAGACTTGGAGATTAGACAAGATGAAAGCTATAGAAGATCACTAGAGGCTACAAAAGTTTCAGTCAAACCCTAATACTAGGACTAAATTTCCCCTTTGGGTGTATGAGTCCTTGTATGCCTCGTTTTAGCAATTTTCTATAGATCTTGATTTACCAGCAGAAGATTCCAACTTCTACCTAGTTTCCTATAGCAGGACTAAATTTCCCAACTTGGCATATGAGTGCTAGTGCACTTTAAAAAGAAAAAAAATCAGAGTTGTAGACCTTTCTTGGAATCCATTAGTTTACCAAGTTCCTTTTTGTGTGATTTCTATTTGTTCATTGGATTTAATGCTTTCTAGTTTCTAGGGTTTAGTTTCCACTTTTTAACATAATCATAGAAGGATGAAATGAAAACACCATAAAGAACTTTGATTGATCTCCAAACTTACAAAGACATTGACTTTCAATATGAGTTAGAAACTCTCAAATATGATATATAGTGCAAATGAAGTTTTCCCAACTGATAGAACCTCTCCAGGAGTCAAGATGTCCAAGTAATCATTCACAATTTGCCAAATATGCAAAATATTAAATAAATAATACCTAGGGTTGAATCTAGAAAATGTGCATGTGCATAATGAAAGAGCTCCTAAATACCTTCCAAACATAACTTGAATTACCAAAATCAAAGAAACTAGTAGAAATTTATGAGCTCAGAGGTCCAAAGGGGAGATTTGGCTTTATTTAGCTATAATTTATACCTACAACAAAATCTAGAAAAATGACTTGCACCACTACGAAGTATGCAGAACCAACTTTTTGACGATATCATAGAAAAAAGTTATGGAAAAAATTTTAAAATAGTTATTTTGTGGAAATATCAGGTACATCAAGGCTAAATAGGTGTAAATTGTGATCACTAAACTACTGCAATTTTTTAGCTCCTAGTTCCTCATATGACCGCGGGTCAATAAAAAGAAAAATGAAATCTCATTGCTTGGTGAGTGGCAAGCGAGCCAAGCAGAGGTGGCTCAAATGGTGGTGTCGCTCCCAAAGTGGAGTTAATGGTTGTAGGGTAAGCTCACTACGACTGAGGGCTGGGAGTGAAAGGGAACCAACGAGTGGATGTACACAGTCAGTGAGCAATGAAGAAAATAGCAAGAGAATAATTGGTGGTCATTGATATGAATACCAGTGATGTGACAGTCGATCAAAGGGCCAACCCAACAAATAAATTCCGACCAAAAAAATCTGTAGACATGGTCAAAGTCTACTGTATGGCCCTGCCACAAATTTAAACACCTAGACTGAAAAATATAGTTCATAGACTTTGAAAGCCAATGAAAGTATTTATCCGCCAATAAGTATAAATATGCCCCAAAATATTTTGATAAAGCCAAAAATAAAATTTATATAGCCTAATAAAAAATATTTCTAGGTGGGTCGTATGGCCGCCCAGGTAAAAAAAAATTCCTCACAAACAGCTGATGCCTAATATAGACATATTTTATGTTGATCTTCATCTCTCAAGCTCTCTGAAGATGATGGTGAGGTCTAATTGAGGCGAAAATGTCCCAAAAGTTCTACAACTCCCAAATCTTACAAATATTCAAACCCTAATAATTTTGGTAAATAATGTCAAATTTAGGCAAAATAAAAGATGATCCTAACTTTCTCAGCTACCCTAATCTCAAATCTAAGCTCAGATCTCCTCCAACATGAGCCAAAAGTGACCTTCCATGAAAACCCTTCTATAGAGACTACCTCAAATCTAGTATTTTTTCAAGTTTAAATTCTGATTCCCAATTTCACCATCGATGCAAGGGAAGAGCATACTCAACTTTACTAAAAATCACCAAGATCTCTCACTAGAAATAGCTTAACCCTGAGAGTTGAGAAGGGTTTTACAAGGCTTGGATTTGATACCATGTAAGAGCTAAATATTAGCTCAATACACAAGACCACCTGCAAAAATAATGAAAACCTTCTACAAGAGAGTATTCAAGAATATGAGCTTGCTTGATATTAAGACCTATCAAACAATGAGGTATGAAGTATGATGTAAATGAGTACAGTGACCTTATATAGGAAAGGTTGAGATGTAGGACTGAACATGATGTTGACATGTGACATAATCTAATGACATGTGACAACTAATTAACTACCTACCTAGGATAATGTGAAGTCTAGATAATACTTCTAGAAGGAATCTTATATCCTAAGAAAACATGTGAATAAGGGTCAAGGCCCCATTATAACCTATCACCTAGTAAATGATACCTAGGAACATAATTAAATTATTAAGTAAACTTATGTAAGTGTAATTAAATAATTAATCACACCAACATTTATTTCTTGTGTAGTGTCCTTAGGACTCTTTAGCAATATGTCAACATAACCATTGACTTCATTTTCATCATTCTCATATCCAAGTGGTAGAATCCAGACAGTTTTGGGTTCTACAACCTCAATAATACATTCATCAGTTGTGACCAGGAATGTGATATCCTTCTCATATTTTTCCAACACTGACTTAGGGATCCTCTCTCCCTTTCATGCATTCTCTTCTAGAATACTACAAATAATGCAATAAGTGCTTTATCTTGAGCTTCCATATCACCAAGGCTGTGTAGATATTCCAAAATTTGATGGGATATTAGTATGTTCTTATCCCATATGACATTGCTTCTTCTTGGAAGCTCCATTAGAAAGTAGAATAACAAAAATTCTACCAAAGAGCCAAACTTGAAGGGGTGTTTCTTCTCTTTAGTTTTCTTCAAGTTGTCAAAGATTTGTTGCTTGAGAAACTCATACAAATCATAACCCTTTCCTTTCTCCACCATCTCATATGCTACATTAATTGTTATAGCTGACACTAAATTCTCTATATTGGTGTAGTATATCTTATATCCTATAACCATGGTTGCATATCCTACTGCAAGATTCTAGATAGTGTTCATAGTGAGAAATATTTGATCAAATTTAGCTCCAATTAATTCCATACTAGTATAGGTCTAGTGGCACAAAGTCTAGTAACCTCCCTTATAACTTCCTTTGTTATCAAACCAAGCATGTTAGTCCATATGAACTTATCATGCAATCTACTTATGCCATTCTTGAATGTACTTAGTTTCATCATCATAAATGAAACATGAACACCATTGCCAAATGTCTAGTTTCTTCTTTACTAATTTTTCATATTTTGGCTTAAATATTTTGGGAATAGGATGTCATTTAATTACAATCCTAAACATATTTCATGTATCTCCTAAGTCCTTGGAAAGTGTTCCCCAACACTAGGATTAGAAAGAGATTAAATTCGAATGAAATGAACATATAAATTGACATTTGTAATTATTCCTAAATGATAGGAACATGTGGGGACGTCCAAGAAGAGTTGCTACAAGATAGGAGCACATGGGGTGCCCACATGGAAGGTGGAACCCACCTTGCTTAATTTAACTATTTGGAGGATTGATAACACTTTAGTAACACTTAATTTCTGATCCTAAAATTAACACATTGTACTCATCATCTTCAAGGAGAATTTGAATCTTGATTTGAAGCCCTACAAGTGTTAGTACTCACAAAATAAATAGGCATGAAACATAAAAAAACTCACATAAAAATATGATGCATTTCTAACATGATGCTTGACTAAAATGATGCTACTATAACTCTACAAATTCTACTCTTGATTGTTCAATTGCTCAATTCTAAATGTTAGGATTGCTTCCCAAAGTTGTTAGGCTTTGAAATTATGAAAAATAATTGTATTTATATGTAATTATTTTATTTCTCACAAATTAATTACTGAAAAATGATTTTGAATTTCTAAATGTTAAAATGTCAAGACCAAAATATTTAAATTTGGGGAAAAAGTAGGTTGGACACGGGAACTAGCACCCTAATCTAGACCAATTTTCAGGTCTTAATCATCCATAAATAAAAAATAACTCTTTATTCCATTTTTAACTTTTGATTTTTTGAAGATTATTGTAAAATGCGAAAATTAAATATATAATTGGGTCCAAGCACATAAGGTGGAGCTAAACCTAGTGTAAAATTATCAAGGGTGATAATTTATAATACTACATGTAGCCCCCACCTTAGTGAGAGTATGAAATTATGCTCATTCTCACACTAAAGTAAGGATAAGCCAAGAAGGTTTCAATTATCCAAACATTGAATCTCAATAGGATGGCATTGAATCTAAGGGATGTGCTAGCCCCCAAGCTCAAGATCCTAGATGGAAAAACAATGTAAGGACAAGGGAAAACACAACATGAGGTGCAATGCAACATGAAAAACACAAAGCATACACAATGAAGACATAAAATATAATGCAACATAAAAAAACATAATGTAACATTACACGATGCAACCACAATGCAAACACAATGCAAATACAATGAAAATATACAAAAAAATGGGGGTACGATAATCATGGACTAGCAAGATCCATTGAAATATTACTAGGATCCATAACCAAGGTGTCATGAATCACAGGCTAACAAATTCTAATATTTTTAGGTGACCCATGAACCAAAAGCATCACAGGCTAGTGAAGTATAATATTCACTAGGTGGGCTTTGACAAGAAGCAACACAAGCTAGTGAAGTTGAATATTCACTAGGTGAAATTTTATAAAAATGGAGCAATTATAAAATATTACATGATGAAAACACAATGCAAACATAATTCAAATACAATGCAAACATAATGAAAATATGCAAAAATGGGGGGTATGACAATCACGAACTAGCAAGCTCCACATAAATATTACTAGGATCCATACACAAGGTGTCAAGAATCACAGGCTAACAAATTCTAATATTTTTTAGGTGAACCATGAACCAAAAGCACCATAGGCTAGTGAAGTTTTATATTCATTGGGCACGAGCTTTGACAAGAAATAACATAGGCTAGTGAAGTTTGATATTCACTAGGTGAGTTTTTGCAAAAATAGCAAATGAGAAATACACAAGGGCTAGTGAAGTCTGATATGATTCACTAGGTGTGTTCTCATGTCAACCATACCAAGAATTATAGTCCCCATTATTATAATAAGGTGCTACAAAATGATCAATATGCCAAAAACTGTTCACAAAGCTCAACATGTGTGAACAAAGTGAAGTACATAATGAAATGAATTCCCCCACCTTAAAGTAATTGCTAACACGAAGTGGGTGCAATTTCCTTAAGGTAGAATAAAAATATATATGCAAAATGATAAGGCCATGAGGGCTTATTGAAAAACCTTATGCTAGCACGAGATGTTCCCAATAAAGCTAACTCCTGATATGGGGTTTCCCCCAAAATAGAGCCATATAATGAGCAAGACAAAAATAGCATATAAGAGATCTAGAGATCCAAGGTCAATATTGAATAGAGATGATATATAATATGATCATACTCGGAATTGACATCATTCCTCAAATACTTGTGGAACTACGAACATAAGGGAGGAACAACACAGGAAGACAACAAAGCTTTTGGGTCATCATAGAAGAGACCTAAATGTCTCAACACTTTACATCATTCCTAAAAGAAAATACAAGACAAAGATGCATAAAACATAAAGATGAATGGAGATATAAATAGATGAATATCACAATAGATTCATTTTCTTTGTATCCTTATGCCAAAAATAATAATAAGGTCCATCTAAAGAAAACTAAGAAACACAAATACACTGGTTAAGAAGCACATCATGGTAGATCACATCACATGCAAGAAAACACATGTAAAGAAATACAAGAGTTACTACACATGTGAGCTGATTTAAATAAAATCATCCACATCCCAATTATCTTTATCATAAAAGAAAAACAATATGCTAAAGAAACAATAGCAAGTGCAATACAAGGAGAATCACCAAGTTCAACGCATGGTAGATCAATCTCCTCAAGAGGATCATCATGGTTGCCCCATCTAAATTCATTTATTTGGATAATATAAGAGCTAATTCATTATGGTCTTCTTGTTTTCTTATTTTCTATCTTCCTCTTCACTATCTAAATATATCGTAGTAGGTTGCATATTAGTGCTATCAACATGATTGTGAGAAAGTTATTAGTTGTATGAGCCTCTTTCATTCTTTGATTTAGGTGGGTTCAAGTGATGACAAGGATGGATGGGTGGGGGGTACTTCATCAAGATTTGTATGAATGGATTAATGATCATTAGGTAAGGTGTGATACTCATAAGCAAGTTGACGAGCCATAGCACATCTTCTTTTACACTATTTTTCACTTATATTTCATTTTGTATAGGTTTTAGCTTGTAAAGGGTTATCTGAGGTGTTCCCCAACATAGGTTTATTTTCTTCCTTTGGAGAAGGATTTGAAGAGACCACCACTAGTTGGGAGACCACTAAATCTTTAGGTTTTGGTCTAAATACTTTCTTTTCTTTTCAAGGCACAAAGTTAATTGTATATTTATCTCTAGGTTTTGTATATGATGACAGAGGTGGAACCACAAAATATCTGCTAGGTGGTCGAGTGAGGATACCTAGTTTGGACTTAGGTTCATCAACTACTTGTGGGGTAGGAGGGACAACCATTGAAGTCACTCAAGATCGAGGAGCCTCGAGTGAGATATTACTAAGGCATAACTCAGATATACACTTAGCTTTAAAATTTTGATAGGACACAAATAAAAAATCCTCATGAGGTTTAATGGGTTGGAATAGTTGAGGCTAAAAGTAATCTAGAGCAAAAAAATGCAAGAGTTCAAAGGCTTGATTCTACTATGGTAAATAGTATGTATTTGTTCTTCAAATAGGACTTTAAGACATTTGTGAATAACCGATGGGACCGAATTTATGGAGCTTAGCCATGGAAGACCTAACTTCACACAACACTATTCCAATGTTAGAATTATGGTAATGAAACATCCAAATTTTTAGGTCCATCCTTGACGAAAAGAGTTATAGAACCAATCGTAGGGTAGACAGAACCATCATGAGCCTTTAAGAATGATTTTTATTAGTCATAATTTTATTTATAGAGTTCATGCATGCATATAGTAATTCTTCAGTGATCGTGCATTCACTATATACATGGGATCGATGAGTATTCATCTTATGGGTTTATCATTGATTCTACTAGTGATGTAAATCTAGGACCATTGGGAGCAATTATAAAAGCATCAATATGTGTGAAAGAAATGTTAGTAAAATGATTGGTTTGATCTTTATGAGGTTGAACTTCAATCATGTTTACAACATTGGATAGATCATTATCATCTTCATCATTATTACTATATTGAATAATGCTTGTTGAATTACTTTGTAATGAGTTTTTAAATATTTTGAAGTTTTGATTAGTTTGTGAAACTGATTTATTTCCTTTTTCCTTAACACTAGCCAACTAGATTTGATTAGAATCGATGAGTTCATTCTCTTGGTGTTTAAGACACATACATACTTCTATATTATGTCCAAGTGTATGATGATATTTACAAAAGGATTTTGCATTAAAGTTCAGTAGTAGCAGTTTAGTTGTGTGAATAGGCCTAATTGGAGGAAGTTGAATCATATTATTATTTAACAATTTCAACATGATCACATGAAGAGAAAATTTAGTTGTGTCAATAGGTCTAATTGGAGGAAGTTGAATCATATTCTTATTTAACAATTTCAACATGATCACATGAAGAGAATCAAGTAATTGTAAAAAATTCCTATCTCTTGGCCTAAATTAATATGGTGTTGTATTTGCAGTAGCAACTTGTGTTTCAATTTTATTAGTAGTTTGAGGAATATTTATCTTGATGATTTTATTTTTCTTTTAAATTATTGATAGTTGTTTCAAATGAGGCACAACTTCATATTGGCTAGTACGATCTGATGAAGGTGTACCTTCATATTGACTAACTGGTATCTAATAATCATGAAGAGTCATACACAAATGTGTAAAGGATGGATATTTCATCAATAATATCTCATCTATAATATTAGGTTGTATGTTTTCTATGAACACCCTCCTAATGTTAATGTGTATAAGAATATAGGAGATTTTTTAATGAAGTGAATGATATCATCCTATAAAGTCTATTATTTTTTAGCTTTAGGTCCTTGTTTAATACAATGAACTAAATTTGTTAATGTAACTTGAGTTTTCATGTTTTCTTGGAAGTGTTGGAGGAACTCACTAATGAGTTAAGTAAAGAAGGTAACTAAGCATTTTGGAAATGAATAAAACCAATCCAAGGCCATATATTTCAATGATCTAGGAAATATTTTTATTAAGAGCACATCTTCAAAAATGAAGTTGCTACACAAGGTGGTAAAAGCTAACACATGGTTATTAGGATCTCCTTCACCATTATACTTTTCAAAGCAATGTATTTTGATGTTTTATGGTATAGGTATCTTTAAGATAGCAATTGATACTGGGCTACGTTTGAGGCATGTTGGAGGTTTACCATTGGTTTGATTTTGGTTAGAGTTTAAATTTTTTTATTGTAACAATGTCATGTTGTAAAAGTTGGTTATCACAAGATCATTTGGTGACATGTTTTGAGAGTTTTTCAAGTATGGTGAACTAGTATGGATGACTGACCAGTGGGCTATTTTTTGCACATTTATGAGGGGTGATGAACATGGAGGTTTTATACTTGTGTAGTGAGAAAACTATAATGATTCCCACTAGAAATCCCTAAGCTTGAGTTTAAATCATTTCTATCTTGTATTGTTGATGTGATGACTAGAGGGGTAAACATAGGAATATAAGGCATTGTTGTAGGGGAGGAAACTTGTTTTCCTAATTGGTTTTGAGCATTAGTCAGAGCTTGAGTGCAAATAGATTCTATAAGAATATTAGCATCCACTATATGAACTAGGATACACAACACTTCTATCCCTTGTGAATTATTTACTAACTTCCTTAGGTTATCCAAAAGAGGAACTATTTCTCTAGCCAAAGATTTAGTGCTTAATAATTGTTGAAGTTCTTCTAAGTCCTTAGCCAATTATTTCATTTTATCATCAAGGACATGGGCAATAGCATCCGTCAACTCCATATAAATGTTAGGTTGTGACAAAGACATAGGAAATGTAGTATTAAGAAGAAAAAAAAAGATGGATTAGGTCTTGAGTGAAAGAGTTATAATACTTGGGCTCAACACCAATTGTGATTGTAGCATGGGAAGCCAAAAGTTTGAAACTGTCTCATGGGGCTATTAGTTATAGGAAACTAGGTTGTGAAGCTCATAAATTTATGATGAGTTTAAAAATACCTTAGTTCTCATATAATGAAAGGAAAACACATCACAGTCACACAAGCTGAAATAATTTACAAACATAAAACCCAAAATTGCAAATAAATCACATAGATAGAATTGTGTTCTGAATTTTCACCAAAACTGACTAGATAAGGGCACTATCACCCTAGACCAGTGAGGTTATTTTTTGTTAACTTCAAAATCTATAAATGAGCTATAGTGTTTGAGGACCCTAATCTGTAAATGTTGAGGTCTGGAAACAAATAGATTTCTAGGAATGTAGGAAATTTCAAATTTTCTATATGTAAAATGCAATTATGCATGTAATTTTAGATTTTTAGAATAATGCAATATGTTCTAAAGGTAATTTTCATATTGTAAAATACACTAATGAACTAAACCTAGTTTGGCAAATTTGGAAGTTAAAATTTTTACTATCTTTTAAAATATCAACAACAATGTAAATCTTCACTTTTTCAACAACATATGCATGCATAAAACACAAATTTAAGCACTTTCAAAAAATTTCCAAACCTTAGCATGACCTAATTAATATTTTATTTAATGCAATAATTGATTGGATCTATCTTGCAATAACTAAAAATTTTATGTTTTGTATTGAAAATAATATTCAAATATTTACTTTTTCAATGATTTTTATCATAATTTTCATGCATAAATCATAAATTCAAAGTTTTTCAAGTTATATTTAAATTTCAACATGACCTAGTTAAGATTGCAAAATATTTTAAAGTGCACAAGCATTGAGTTCACTAAAAAAGTGATGTGGGAAAAAGGGATCTAGGGTCTAAAACACACTTCTTCCAATATACAAGGGAAATTACTAAAATTGATCTCAAACACCCACTTCACTATTAACCTCAATAGAAGAGCTTGAATGGTGATCAAGGTTTCAATCCCTGACAAAAACTCAGTGCTAGACTTACCTTGATCTCTCTTTGAAGCCCTATCAAAATTTATTTTATGTCAATCCATTTGAGGAGGGACCCATTTGTGGGAATTATCTCTTGAAGTCCCATTAATGGGGGGATAATACAGACTAATTACTAGTTTATATTTAATAAAATACTTAAATAAGCCATAATGATTTAAAATATGTAAGTATTAGCCCA
Source organism: Sequoia sempervirens (assembly GCA_007258455.2). Classification (NCBI taxonomy): domain Eukaryota; kingdom Viridiplantae; phylum Streptophyta; class Pinopsida; order Cupressales; family Cupressaceae; genus Sequoia; species Sequoia sempervirens. The sequence goes on along the minus strand of VDFB02031251.1, from coordinate 19,502 downwards.
AATTATTTTATATATAGACATGTTATTCCTAGTCTACATTATGGATACAATAATTATTTGAAATATTCATACTCCTATTCTAATTGAACAATTTGAAATAATTTATTATATAATATTCTTATTTAAAGAACATAGATTCCAACTTGAAAAATAAGAAAAACTACTATAAATCATCCAAAAATTATATCTTAACTATGATCTCCAAATTTATTTGCTTAATAAAGTTAAGATGTCCATAAATCCAACTTAAATTTAAAAGAGCATATTATTTTATACCACATCTATTTGAAACAGGAGTGGTAGGTAATTGATGGAGTGCAAGAAACAGAAGAGCAGCTAACGCATAGGCAATAAGTAGAGTAGGTGGTGGAGTGGAGTGGAGTGGAGTGGATCAGGAGATGAAATTCCAGGTGATGGGCATGGAGCCGAAGTCATTGTCGCCGTGATGAACGCCAAGGGCAGTCCATACACTCTTGGAGGCGTCCACAATATCATCGTGACAGGGCGCCGCGCATTCGTCGATGACGGTGGCCACCGTAGACTTCCCTCGCCCGCTGATTTTCAGTTTCCGAAAGCAGTTGGAGTTGTGATCAAAGGAGCGAGGGGGCAGAGCAACCCAATGATCATCGTCGGAATGGAAGCACCCATCACAAGCTGAGGGTCCACCGCCATCCCCTCCCTTCTCGAAGCTGTTCACCGTCAGAGTTCCATGCCTCTCCGACGACACCGCAGCCAAGGAAGAATTGTACGACTCCGACGTCCCACCTGTGAAACATTTGCACAAAGCGCTTGTACACATTATCATTACGCAGCAAACCAAGAAGACCAATCTCCCCATTCTCAAAACTCTCTCCTCTGCTTGCAATCAGCTGATCACTCACGATCTTAAATATGCTCATTTTGTACATTTCCACTCCTCGACCACGTCGCTAATAACACTTTTGCCTTTTCCCTTGTCTGCTCTTCAATGGATTTACGTAAACAGAAGTATAATTACATTAAAGATATCTAAATTAGGGTATGAAATTTACTGTTGTAACGTGTAAATCTCCGGTCCCTTTTGGACGGTTTTGAAGATCGAAACAAATATTAACGGTTGATTGGTTTGATATTCATCCGTCTTCGATAATGTTAAATAACAAGAATGTTCCTGCTGTTTTACGGGGATTTTCATGCCATTTCGCTTTAGAATGCGCTCCAGAAAATTGAGCGAACGCCTTGCAGTTTTCCTCGTTAGACTTTCTTTTCGAGTTTCATTGTCGTTTTAGATGGAAATTAGTGCCACATCACAAAGCATTTCAGAACCAACAAACAATCTATCAAGTGTTGGAAGGAATCGTGATGATTGAATGCTGTTCTTTAGTGATGATTGGTTCAAATGATGTTTCAAAGGTTTTCAATTTTTTTAATAAAGGGTAATCCACATTCGTATACAATATAGATATTTTTAGATAATTACAGTTATCAATAAAAAAAGTCTAAGAGGTTTTTGGTAAAAAATCACTAACCCCTTCAAACATAACAATTACTAAAGAAAACAAGATTCAAAAGATTTTTAAAACACTGAATTAGTTGATGAACGATCTTTGCTTTATCTCAGGGTAAAGAATCCCAATTACACACATTCTAGATAGCAACATCTTTAGAAGCTTATTTAGCTAAACAATTAGCCACCAAGTTCCATTCCCTAGGAATATAGATAAAAAATCTGGAATCAAAATTAAGAAACAAACATAGGTTGTGTTTAGTTAGAGAACCCAACTACCATGACATTATGTTAGACAATATATTATTCAAAAGAGCATTTGTAATCATGAAATCCATCTCACAAAGAACATTTTTCCATCTCAATTCAATTTTCTTTAAAGATATGACCTAGACCAAATGAGACTCTAATTAATTAAATCTTTTCATTAAAAATTATATATTATTTCAAAACAGCTACCAAAATCATGGAATTCATTTCATAAATAACAATTTTTCATCCCAATTCACTTTTTATTTAAACATATCACCTAGTTCAAATTAGTCTCTAATATGATATAATTTTTTCATTAAAAATATTATATCATATTAAAGACAATAGAAACTATTTTAGTGAGACTTTTGAAAAGTTATGAGAAATTTTAAAGAATATATTTATAATAAATGGGAGCATGCATGCAATTCAACGCCTACAAAATAAAACATTAAAAATATTTATTTGTCTAACCTACAAACTATAGAAACACAATTTAAATATTGTGATATGATAAAAATAAATATTTTTATTCATTTAATAAAGAGTTGTCCTTCATCATTATTATAATAAAATGATAGTCTAGTAAACATTCATAAAGGCATAATTTTATTATAATGATTTAAATTGAAAATAATGAGTTTTTTCAATTATATAAATTAATTTTGTGAACTATTCTATGAAAAATTTTGCTTTTAAATCTAATACAAATAGTTAAACTATATTTAACTAAAAAAATTAATAAATATGCATCCATAATTTTATTGTTTATCTTTGAATTATTGTCAAAAGAATCTATTGATTATTGACCAAATATATTAAAAAATTTAAGATTATATATCAAATAAAATTAAAAGTATACTCTTAAAAAATTAGTTAGTCAACATTGTATGAGTGAGACATAATTGTTCTACATTTACATTAAAATAAATAAATTTATAAAAGTGTTGTAGAATGTAATCATGCTTGAGTCACCTAGTAATTAGGTATAAATGGTCACTTAACTAATAAGTGCTAAAATTTTATTAAATATATAAATGTTGAAAGCTTAATAGATGAAAAAATATTTTTTCTTTAATTTTCCATATTCTTAACCATCTTCAACCCTACATAGTAATTTTAAAAGAATTTTTTTATTCAATTTTGGTTGCACATGATAGATTCCTCTAAAAATAATTCTTTGACCATGAAAGTGTTAAAGATCATGAGGGTTGAATGTTTTTCTTTACTCTTGACTGGTTCAAATGAAATTTTAAGTGAAAATGTCATTTAAAATCATGTGGGAAAACAATCAAAATGTTAACTACAATATATTAGAATTTTATATTGAAATCCATCATTATCATAAAGTGTGGACATACCACCAATATGTTGGTTTCTTAAGCTCTTCCATTTTAAATAGGTTCCAAAATTTAATTCTCTAATTGCATGACTTATTCAAGTTAATCTTTAAATAGTTAATTTTTTAAATCTTACATTAATAAGCAACATAATAGATCTATGAAACTAGATGGTAAAATATATTTTAATAAAATTATGAAAATTTATGAGAATGTTTAATTTTTTTTTTGTATCAATCCATATAATAACAAGATTGAATATTCATTTTTAGTCTTTACTTTTTAATAACTATAATAAATGTGTGTCTCTTATAATGATTTTTAGGATGTTATTGTTGACAAAGTTATTGCTAGCACAAAATTTTCTCTGATCGATGGATTCTTAGGCTTTCACTTGAATATTGATGTTCTTCAGAGTTGGGCTATAAAAAATGATGTATGACTATTCATGTGGCTTGCACGACCAATTGTTTTCTCTTATCCTCATTCTAGTCCCTTGAGGATAGTACTATTATTATTCAATATTTTAGGTTATATTCAAAATATTATTCTAGATCCTATTTCTAAGAGAACATGTTTATCTAATTGACAATAAATGGGAGCATGCAATTCAATGCCTATAAAATAAAATATTAAAATTATTGATTTTTTTAACATACAAATGATAGAAATAAAATTTTTAAATATTATTATTCAATAAAATACATCTCACATAAATATTTACATTTTTCATTAAAAACTATTAAAATAAAAGGATTAGCTTAAGTAAACATTTATAAATGCATTATTTTATTATTATGGTTTAAATTTAAAATTAAGACATTAATTTAATTATATAAATTAATTTTGTGGACTATTTTATACAATTTTATTCATTTATATCCAACATATAGATTATTAAGCTTATTGTTAATTAAAAATACTAATTTATGATTAAATAAATTGATAATATATTAATAAATGCACATTCATAATTCTATGTTTTATCTTGAAATTACAAAGTAAATGTGATGTTGCTCAAGATTGAAGCATTCATTTATGATATTTATACCTATGTAACTATTAATTTGTATTCATGTATGTTGGAACCATAAGTTAGGCCTAAATTGGGGGAAATGACTTGACCTTAGCTAATAAAAATATGGTAAAGGCTAAATTTAATTATTATGTGTACATTGATATTTATGAGTGAAGGTGACTACTTGATTGATTATACATTCAATTATAGTGATCAAGGCCAAAAATGATGCATAAAGGAGAAAAGTAGTTGCAAACTACATAATTGTCACTAACTACATAACTGAATGCTAACTAATAATTAATGTAATACACTAATGTTCCCCCTTATTACACTGTTCTTGTAAATGTACCTTTAGAAACTCAAATATAACCTTTCCAAGGGACCACCCTCAAGGCTTACATATCAAAAAATGTTGATTACATAAAATACAAATTCATGAGAAGATATTTCCTTGAAAAAAATCTTGAATTAGGTGGAACTCCATTAAGCTATCTCATGACCCTTAGAAGAGTGTAGCTTTGAGCTAAATTCATAAGATCTTGGACTACCATTTTCTCAAACTCCCAAATCCTAGATTCTCTAATTATTTGACATTCTATATCGATTTGTAATAGAGCTCTATCAACCCTCAGATAGGTATAATTATTGATCATAATATCATAAACTCATTGGAGAGAAATATATATTGATTTCAATGTGCCAAATCCCTCACCTATCTCCAAAAATTAGACTTCATAGTATATGTATTCTTTAAATCCATCAACAAAAAAGGAAAGAAAGAAAGAAAGAAAGAAAAAATGCTTCTCATGTAAAGCACCGTCTCAAAGTGAGAAGCTAACTTGTGATGATGGAAATTCCTCTATCCTCTCATGTTTCCAACCTCCAAAATTATGAAGGCTCAAAGTATGAATCTGTTCTTAATAATATCAACAAAAGCATCATCTAGTGGATCCTCATCCTCAACATAGGCTAAGTTAGATTCATTTGTTTGATCTTTAATTTTTCCTTTAAGAACATCACTAGATCAAGTTTTACAATTATAATGTAGGAAAATGTATCCCTTTACATTTTCACACTTGTTTGGGCCCTCCCTATTAAAATTGGGCTTCTATATACCTTATTTGGTCCTATTTTGCATCCACAAGCCTTATTAAATACATTTTTTAAGGATAATCTCAACATTTAATAAATGAAAAATCATGATTCAATGTTTGAGATTGTGTGTTCCAGATCTAGTGATTTGGGACTCATACACTACCTTGGGCATATGGGTCCCACCTAGGTCTCAGGGCTTGATTTTAAACATTACATTAAACAAGAAACTTCTTGAAATTTGTGTCTTGTGTTTAAGACACTAGGACTCATACACCCCATCTAGTGTATGAGTCCTACTAAATAACTAGGACCTATTTTGACTCAAAATGTTGGTAGGATTTTATTATCCTAGATCTAATGTTGTCTTGTAGTGTTGTAATTTAGAGAAATTTGGCAAAAACAAGTATAAATATAAGGTTATTTTACAAAATTTCTCCTAGCAATTCAAGTATTCAAGTATCCTTGCAAATTTATGATCAAGAGAGCATTCAAGAGCTAATTATCAAGCATTTTTGGAGCATCAATTCAAGATTCAAGCATCATTCCAAAGTCTTTATGCATCATGTTTTTTTTTAGCTAACATTTTTTATGTAGGTTTTCATGATTCAAGAAAGCATTCGAGATAAAGTTTCAAGCATTCAATCAAGAGTCAAGATCCACATCCATTGAAGTCATTTCACACAAGTTTGCAACCTTTGTTTTAAGGGTTTGGTGAGTTGCAACATTACATTTGTTCATTCATCATTCCTTCATGTTATTTCTTTTCATTTCAAGGTTTAATTACTAAAACAAGGTTTGACCAAGGAAAACCCCTATTCCCTAACATAACAAAAAAAAAATTGCCTCTTCATGTGTGATTGTAGATTTAGGTGAATTAAAGCTTGAAGATCCTTTGAAGAAAAATTACAAAATTGAAAAAAGTTGTCAAAGTTATCAAGAAGTTGTCATCTTCACAGAAACTCATGTACAAGTCAGAATTCATACTTTTAGACTTGGAGATCGGACAAGACAAAAATTATAGAAGATCACTAGAGGCTACCAAAGTTTCAATCAAACCCTAATACTAGGACTAAATTTCCCCACTTGGGTATGAGTCCAATATACCTCTTTTTAGTAGTTTTATGTAGATCTTGATTTACCAGCAAAAGATTCTAGATTCTTCCTAGATTCTGTAGTAGGACTAAATCACCCAGCCTGGCATATGAGTCCTAGTGTACTTCAAAAATTAGAATTTCAGAGTTATAGACCTTGCTTGGAATACATCAGTTTACCAAGTTCCTTTCTATTGATTTATGCTTGTTCATTGGTTTTAATGCTTTCAAGTTTCTAGGGTTTAGTGCATTAGAGTTTGCATTTCTCCTTTGAAGTTTCATTTTAATGGTGAACCCGCTATCTAATCACACCTAAGGAAACCCCCTTGTAGTTCTCCTTCCCTCAATTGAGTCACTTGTTGAGGGAGCTTTGTTTCCTAATGAACTTGAGAGTGAAGTAGGTCCAAAGTTGTCCATCTCCTAAAAGGTGGACTCTTATTTCCTTTTATTCATTTTGGTGAACCTAACCTTTGGTGTAATGCTCCATAACCTAAAGAATGTTGCATTGACTATGAAAGTGTAATTTCTTTTTTTTAAAGTATAAACATAATCTTCATTTATGCAAACATTCCCTAAGATATGCGACGACACACTACGTGTAAATCCCATAGATGACAAAAGTAATTAACATAGCATGTATTTAATTCTCATAAACTTAAAAGCATACATTCATTAACAAATAAATTACATCATTAAAGAAAAAATATGATTCTTTCATTACATTGCAATTATAATAACATTTACAATACTCATTTCCAAATGAGGTAGGTCATATAAAGAGTGTACAATTACATATTACAAAATGTTCTCCCCGTTTACAATTAAGGAGTGATACATAATAAAGTTTCCATTGATACAAATAAGAGAAAGTACATTTTCACACATGAGCTCTCCATGAAAGTACTCCTCAGCCACAAACAAGAACTGGGGACCCAATGGTGTAAGGTGCACATTCCACCCAACCATGTGGTACCTGTAGGCCCACCCCCCATGCTAGGAGATAGTAAAAAGGTTCCCTAGACATAACCTACAAACCCTAGACACAAGAAAAACCATAGACAAAACTATAAAGTACAAACTTAACTTAATGGTTACATTGCTTCCAGAACTGAAGGATCAAAATACACTAAGTTCACAAAGATATTGTTATTATAGGTGGAGTGTCATCACAATGTTGCATAGGTTACATAGGTGAATCTTCCTAGGTTCGGCCCCCATCTTGGGTTACCCTGGTAACCTCTTACGAAACCCGGCCCCTCATGCAATCTTTTGCGAATTGAATATCTTTCATAGTGACTAGATATCGATTTTTCCATTTCAAGCCTTCTCGACTCATCCCCAAGTCTGAACTAGCTCTTGAGTCCATGAGTGAGGCATAATTAATCTAGTTAAATATTTTAGAACTACCCAATGTGTTGATTTAGTTTTTACTGATTAACTAACTCTACATGAGTTACCCTGGCACCACTTTGTGTGTCAACCCTCATAAAGAGCCACTCCCCTAATAATAACACAAGGAATCTAATTCCACTAACTAAGGGTAAACAAGGTGCACATAAATCTAACATCAAATAAACAAAATATAACAATAGACATCACAACCATGTTCATAGAACCAGGTGTCTAAATCGAATATAACTATGTGCACTACCCTAGTTTGTTCAAAATATGAAACCATCATAAAAATTAACTCCCTTTCAAGAAATTACATCTGGAAGACTTATATTCTCAATTAACCCCAATTTTCCCAACAAGAATATAAAACAACTTAAAGCAATTCAGGCAAAAATAAGATTTACTAAATCCAATCAAATCAGTTACATATAGCATGAAAATTAATCAACTTGTTTATAGTTCTTTTCTCAAACAATAAAAAGAAATTGAATCAATTAATCTAATTCTGATTTTCTCAATTTCACATAAAAATAAATATCAAATTTTCTCTTTCAATCTTATTGTTTAAAAAAAAAATAGTTGATCTCATGCATTACATGCATCTAATAGATAAAACCTTATTTAAATACTAAATTATTTTCCTGAAACTATAAAAGTATATATACATACATATAATATATATATACACACAAATTAATATATATATTTTATATATATACATATATATATAATATTAAAAATATAAATCTAAAATCTGAAATTCATACAAATATAGAAAATCAAAATTTATAAAAGAAACATGCAAAATTCATGTTTTTTTTTAAAAAAAATAGCATACAATACATATATCATGGAAGAGGGACAAATTAAGTTTAGGGCATTCCGTGGATAATACACCGCGACCCTAATGGTCATAGTTCCATTCTACATTGACCCATATATTGGCCATGGCTGTGTTGGCAGCCTAGCGCGCTGCTTGTGAGGGCGATCGCCTGCTACCTCCACAGCCGTAAGCCCCTCATGGGCAGCTATGGGGGGTAACTGCTCCATCAAAACATAATTTTATTTTTTTAAATTTCTCCTACTAAAATTAGCCTCGTACGATGATTTAAAAATATGTATTCATTTCTATAATATTTTCACAATTAAAATACTTGCGATTTCACAAATACGCATATGGATTTTTTTTTCAATTTAAAAGAAAATAAATTTCCTCAAAGCTGATTCAAATATATGAAAGTTAATACATATATATTTATATTTATATATGTATATGTATCATTTGTATACATATATATATATAATTTAATCAATAAAAGCATTATAATCAAGAAAATTATTCTGAGAGAGGGTTTTCTACAGGAAATTAGTAAATCTACCAATTTAACAATTTTATCAAATATAAAAAAAAATCATATCAGAGGGTTTTATTTTCATTCCAAATCCTCAAAATCTTTTCTACAGGTAATATAGCAAAGTTAATGATAGAGGTTTCCATTTCTATTTTCTTTTGAAAATCTTCTATTGTTTTAACAATAACCTTCTGGGTTGCTCTCTGGTTTCACTATAAAATTTTACTTCGAAAATTAAAACACAGAGAGGTAACAAGTTTTCTATAGAATACTTTCAACAAAAATTTACTGAGAAGAATAGAGGCTTCAATAAATATTTCTTCTCTAGGAAATCTTTTATTTAACAAATTTTAATAAACTTCCAAAAAATTAACTCTTTATACAGGAAATCTTTTCAAAAGACAATTAACTAAATAAATAGGAAAGAACCTGTATTGTTGTAGCTTGAAAAATTGATTGTTGAAGGAAATCTTTTCCTGCAACGTGCAACTTCCAAAGCTCTTTTCAAATCCCCACTTTCTAGAAGAATACAAATTACTGAACAAACATCAACCCAAGAACTTCTTCTAGAAATTTTAAATCAAAACCCAAAAAATATTTTTTTTCCCAACAATTCTCTATTCTTTTCTCTTTTCCATGAAGTGTTTTATTTCCTTCCCAGATTTGGCAATATTCTCTTCGAGAAAAATCCCCAAAAAGAATTTTTGCATTTAATTCAACTAACACACATGGAAAATCAAGAAAATATCTTCTAACCACTCACGGATATTTTCTTCTATCAATTATCAAGAATTTATTTTATTTTAAAGAATTTAAAATTTCAAAATTAATTTCCTTTTTATTTTAATACATATTTAAAATTTCATTTCACACAAAAGCATTTAATCTATATTTAATCTATTCACTCAATAAAAGCAACTTTAATCAATTAATTAATTAATTTAATAAAATAACTTTAATCTCAATGATTAAATTATTTTACCAATAAACTAATTTAATTAATTAAATAAAATATGAAGCTTTTATCTAAAATATTTTAAATTAATTTAAATAGGTACTAAATTATAAAGAACATTAATTTAACATTAAATTCACAAAATAAACCTTTCATAATAAATAATAAGGAAAACTTAGACGTGACAACCAAACACACCAGACCTAAACTGAGGACATACTGTGACTAGGTTTGAGGCTAGACTAGGAAAAACCTTGTTACTACCTCCCAATCAACATTACTGTTGAGTCTTGACACACTCAGACCTATGGAACCAGGTGGAGTCGGTGTCATGTACCTGCAAAACTGCAATCAAACATATAACATACATATATAATCCATGATTCAAACACGCCGTGAGGAGAAAATCACGGAAATCACAGGGCACTCGCAAGCAAGTGATGCAACTCCGTTCTCCTCACCAATATAATATCACATCAAACTGACAAAATAAATATCCATTAATCTACCATAAGCATATATAACAATAACATCTCAAGTAAACATCTATGCTAACATAAAACATGTCAGAAATAATCACCATCAAACAATGTATCATCACATCACAAAATAAATCCACCATTACTCTAATGCCAATGATCAATACATCAAAACAAAGTACCAAGGTCTATCAAGTAAAACTATCTTGTCAAAAGACATAAGCAAAATGGAGGGGTACTACATTTGGACCCTTGAATTTTTTATTTCTAGGCATTGAAGTCCTAGATCTAGTTTAGATTAACTCTTTAGTTAGTTGCATTAGTGAAAGTGCATATAGGTTGCATTTTTGCATCTTGCATCATCTAATTTCACTAAAAATCTATCATTGCAAACAATCGAGTCAACATACAACTTAGACACCTTAACATTAACTTAGAATTTGTTGAATTTGGTTTAAAACCCCTATTTTGGGACTCATTCGCCCATCTAAGTCATTTAGTCCCTATACAAGTTTTTTTCCATATTTTTAGCTCAATTTGATTCATTCATTACATTACTTAATTTCAAAATTGCATTTACAACATTTTATTTTCATATTGTTACATAGTGTAATCAGTAAATTGCCTTGTTAAAAATTTAAAAATTGTAATTACACATTTTATTCTAAGTCATTGCATTGCATTTCATCATGGATACATGTTCTTTGGTAATTTTTGGATTTCCTTGCAATCATTAGTGGATGTGTCAAGCTATGTCTTTGGAAATGATCCTAATGAAATTGAACTCCCTCATGCTCAATCAACTCCAATTGTATGTTCTCCTTGTGAAGTTGGCATCATTGGAGAAGATGATGACAGCATGAACAACTTCATAACTGATTTCCTTAACAACCTTGAGATTAATGCATCCATTTATCCTTCCATGAAACAACCAACTAAACTTGAGATGTTTGGTCTTTTACATCCTAAAATTGAGATACAAACTAAGCCTAAGCTCCCTATAATAAGTGATCATATTTCCTCTAATCAAGTGCATCAATCCTATGTTAACAAAGTGACCAACAGTCCCATCAACCTTGAAGACACTTATGGCCAAGCCTTTAAGATATTAACTAAGCAAGGATGTGATATAACAAGTGAACATGAAATTCATAAACTTTTAGAGAAAATACCAACTAAAGATACCAAAGGAGTCTAGGGTACCAAGATCCTCCTCCCGACATAAGTTTCCTCCTTCCTAAAGAATAACCAATGCCTCACAACGATGATAGAATCATCTTAGGTCATCCTGTTCAATATCCTCCTCAACAAATTGGTGAATCTAGCAAACAAAGAAAACCTTAAAAACTCAAAAAATTATCATTCTTACATACTAAAACAAAAATTGAACGTAAGATGGAACACCTCCTTAAGAAAGGTTGGATTAAATTTCCACCTCCTAGTAAAAGCAGCCTACCTAAGAAAAACATGAATTATTGTGCATATCATAGAACTCTCGGGCATCTTACTAACGAGTTTCATGCATTAAAATTGATATTGAATGATTTTTACCAAGTGATCGCATAGCATTCCCTTCCCCTCCTTTCCATGTAATAGTTGTAGAATCATAATATTCTCACTATTACATGCTTTAAATTCATTGAAAATAATTTTAAAATGCAAGGAGCTCTTTCTCATCACTTATCTTGGCTCATCCTTGTCTTGCACTTAGTGGGGGAAAATAATTAGATAGCCTTGTACTAGCACCACACTCATTGTTGTCCCTTTGGCTAGTTGTCTACCTTCCACATACAATGAACAAGGTTGGGATGCGGGTGACCTACTATAGGTTGAATCTCATGTGCCTTACTATTCTTTTCTTTGTTTCTTATTTTTCATGTTACATGTGTGATTGCATGTGCATAATGTGATCTCTCATACTATTCTATTTGATGTATCTCTCTCTTTTTGTGACATTCCTTTGTTTGTATCTACATGAACATCTATATGTCATAAAATTTTATCTTTTATTTGTCTTGTGTTTTCCTTTTGGGGATGATACAAGTCATCGAGACATTTAGGCCTTTTCCATGTTGACCCAAAAGATTTTCTTTATTTTCACTCTCTATGTGTCATTCTTCCTGTTCCATGAGTATTTGGGGAATGATGACATTTTCAAGCTCTCTAACAACATTGTAGCAAAGACATACTTATCCCAAATCCATGGATCCCTTATGTGATTTTGGGATTTTATTTTGCGGGCAACCCCTTCTCATGATGTAGCTTCATTTGGAAACATATGACTTGGCGTAGGGATTTCCCAATAAGCTCTCATTTTCTACCATTTATCATTTTGTACTTTAAAGTAATTTGTCATAGCATGGTGTTTGGAAATTTCTTTATTTAGTAGGGGTATATATTGTGCCTACAGCACACATGCCCTCTTCAAAATGGGGACCTGATCACTTTTTGCGCTCACCTCATTTCTTGTGCCCCCCCTAATTTTGAGTTTCAAGTGGTCAAAGAATCCCAAAGTCATCATCTTTAATTGACCAAAGTTCACTACCCAAGAAATTTCTAAGTCCTAGGCCTTTGCAGGGTCTTTGTGGCAGTTTTCTCATAAGCTTTCAAACTGGCATCATTTGCCCCCTATGGGTTCGCCCTTGCAGGTTTCCCCTTGCACGTTGCTCTCCTGCTTTTTCCATTTCACTAACGGCCAACGCAAGGCGTCTGCCTACATCGCAAGTCCCACATCCACCATGGCCATCATTTTCACCACCTATCTAATGGCAATGCTTGGGATGCCACCCACATTGTAGGTCCCAACTTTCCTGCCACCATTTTTTGAAACCCGCACCCAACTACCCTGCCAACTGTCATACAAGCAATAAATGTGGGTCATTAATGTGAAATTTCTTATAAATAAGAAGGTCGACCTATCATTTTCACTGACACAAGTCAGAGAACTGTCAAAGCTTAGATAGTCATTGCCTCCTTCATGCCCGCACAACCTCCTAGTCAATCTTCAGTGTTGTGTTCATCAAATTTTTTAGGTTTCTCAAGTATGTCCACCACCACTCAGCTAAAAATGTTTGTTTCAATTAAGTCTTTCAAAATCAATAAATCTTTAAGGAAAACACCTAAAACTCCTTAGGTGGCTAATAAAACATTAAAATCTATGCAAACACATTTAAACATTCCTTAGAAATTGATCAAACTCGGCCCCTAAGGGCCATGCAGAACATCACCTCTTTGTCACCATTTTTCACCAGAGCTCTAAGACCTATGTGGCCTGCAAGCCCTTCATCACTACTCAAAATGACTCCTAAGGCAGAAATTCAAGCAATGCAATCCTAAGAGTCTGCCTTTGCAGGTGGATGCCACCCTATCACCGCCCTGGAAAACTTGAGCAAAGAAAAAACCTAAGTGAAAAATTTTAGCTTGAATTCCTTTGCGGGTCTACCCTTGTGGGCTGTCATGTGTGGACAGCCCCTCTCTAATCGTCATTTTAAAATGGTTGTCTCTTGCCAGCCTCCTACATCCTAGGTCCCACCAAGCCCATCACGTTTGCACACCTAAGCTAAGTCTCCAATGCAGGTCTTTCTTTGTAGGCTTTCGTTTGCCTTCCGTTGTCATTTCACATGCTTTTCTCTAGTGAAAAACCCTTTGCCTCCTACCTTATGGAGCCCACACCTCCTAGCGCTACCTCGAACTGTCAAAAGGAGAACACTAAGTCTTGGGTCCTTGCAGACCAAATCATGCAGAGGTCCCTGCATAGGTTGACCCACCATCGACATCATTTGAAAACAGCTAAAGAGTCTCATCGGTCCACCTTGCGGACTCCAACCCATTCATCTTCCTTCAGGCCACTTAAAGAAAAAATGACTAAGTTAAGGTTATTGCAGGCATTCCTATGCGAGCTGCCACCTATGGCCCACTGTTATCTGATCACCATCCTTAAGTGTTCATGCCTTACCATCTGTCCGCCTTGTGGGGTCCAACCCCTCTGTCACTATTAAAATTCTTGTTAATGAAATAGCCACTGTCAGGCCCTTTTGTAGACCCGCATGTGCGAACCATCGTGCTATCATCACCATCCTTAAATGACCATCTCCCAATGGCCTCTCGATGGCTCCTTCCCACAAGCTTTCAAAGTGCCTAGAACATTTAAAACTTCATTTGTGTGCTTCTTTCTTCTATTGTCAAATCTCTATTTCAGTTTTCTAATCTTCAATTTCATTTATTTCATTAGATCTAGCTCAATTTTCTTCATTCATTGCATTGCTTAATTTCAAAATATCATTTACAACATTTCATTTTCATATTGTTACATAGTGTAATCAGTAAATTGCCTTGTTAAAAATCTAAAAATTGCATTTACACATTTTATTCTAAGTCATTACATTGCATTTCATCATGGATATATGTTTTTTGGTAATTTTTGGATGTCCTTACAATCATTAATGGATGTGTCAAGTTGTGTCTTTGGAAATGATCCTAATGAAATTGAACCCACTCATGCTCAATCAACTCCAATTGCATGTCCTCTTTGTGAAGTTGACATCATTGGAGAAGATGATGTTAGCATGAACAACTTCATAAATGATTGCCTTAACAAACTTGAGACTAATGTATCCTTTTATCCTTCCATGAAACAACCAATAGAACTTGAGATGTTTGGTCTTTTAAATCCTAAAATTGAGACACAAACTAAGCCTAAGCTCCCTACAATAAGTGATCCTACTTCCTCTAATCAAGTGCATCAATCCTATGTTAACAAACTGACCAACACTCCCATAAACCTTGAAGATACTTATGGCCAATCCTTTAAGATATTAACTAAGCAAGGATGTGATACAACAAGTGAACATGAAATTCATAAACTCTTAGAGAAAATACCAACTGAAGATACCAAAGGAGTAGGGTACCAATATCCTCCTCCCGACATAAGTTTCCTCCTTCCTAAAGAACAACCAATGCCTCACAATGATGATAGAAACATCTTAGGTCTTCCTGCTCAATATCCTCCTCAACAAATTGGTGAATCTAACAAACAATGAAAACCTTAAAAACTCAAAAAATTGTCATTCTTAAATACTAAAACATAAATTGAACATAAGATGGAACACCTCCTTAAGAAAGGTTGGATTAAATTTCCACCTCCTAGTAAAAGCATCCTACCTAAGAAAAACATGAATTATTGTGCATATCATAGAACACTTGGGCATCTCACTGACGAGTGTCATGCATTAAAATTGATATTGAATTATTTTACTTTGATGATAATGATTTTTACCAAGTAATCACATAGCATGCCCTTCACCTCCTCTCCATGTAATAGCTATAGAATCATAATATTCTCACTATTACATGCTTTACATACATTGAAAATTATTTAAAAATGCAAGGAGCTCTCTCTCATCACTTATCCCGGCTCATCCTTATCCTACACTTAGTGGGGGAAAAGAATTAGATAGCCTTGTCTTAGTACCGAAATCATTGTTGTCCCTTTGGCTAGTTGTTTGCCTTTCACATATGATGAACAAGATTGGGATGCGGGCAACCTGCTATCTAGGTTGACTCACATGTGCCTTACTAGTATTTTCTTTTATTTTTTTTCATGTTATGTGTGTGTTTGTGTGTGCATAATGTGATCTCTTGTACTGTTATGTTTGATGTATCTCTCTCTTTTTGTGACATTCCTCTATTTGTATCTACATGAACATCTATATGCCATAAACCTTTATCTTTTCTTTGTCTTGTGTTTTCCTTTTGGGGATGATGTAAGGCATCGAGACATTTAGGCGTCTTCCATGTTAACCCAAAATATTTTCTTTTTTTTTCTCTCTATGTGTCATTCTTCCTATTCCATGAGTATTTGGGGAATGATGACATTTCCAAGCTCTCTAACAATATTGTAGCAAAGATATATTGATCCCAAATCCACATATCCCTTATGTGATTTTGGGATTTCATTTTGGGGGCAACCCCTTTTCATGACATGGCTTCATTTGGAAACATATGACTTGGCATAGGGATTTCCAAATAAGCTCTAATTTGCTAGCATTTATCATTTTCAACTTTAAAGTAATTGCTCACAGCATGGTGAGTAGCAATTTCTTTATTTAGTGGGGGTATACATTGGCATTATTCTTTTGCATTTCAATTACAACTCATGTTTTATTATGTGGTCTTCTTACTTCATGTAATGTGTCTTTCTCTTTGTGGTGAAATTGGGTGTAATGTCCTTCAAGAGCATGATCTCTCTTATAATATTATATTCCTCTTAGTGGCTTGATGCGACATAATGCATCCCCTAATTTGTGAATCTTCTATTCTTCTATTGGTCCTCTCTTGGAGATATTAGGTGCGATGTCCCCTAATTTAAGACCTTACATGAACTAAGCAAAACCACTTTGAATGTACCTTACACTAATTTTGCATTTACAATAACTATTATATGGCCATCTTACATAACACAATTTGATTTCCTATGGATCCATCTTGTTTGTTCAATTATTGGTATTAGCATACAAATTTTTGCTTGGCACCTCATGAATCCTACTATTTATGTTGTGTGGTGCCTTATTAAATTTGTCAAGAGGTATAGATTTGGTATGGTTAGTATGTATTGGAAGCCAAACTTAGGCATGACTTTCCCATAGCCACTTGCTTGTCTATGTGGGTGCATACTGGCCACATGCATATCTGTCTCACTAGGGGCTCACCTAGTGGATACTAGATTCCACTAGCCCATGTGAGTATATGTTTGGTTTGCATAGTGGACATCGTGTTCCACTTCTAAACATTTTTGGACAAACAAATTAGAGATGGTCCACATCGTGTTAGATAGATTGTGGAGGCTTGATCCACCCACTTTTTCCTTTTCTTTCTTCTTTATGTCTTTGATAGTGTATGCTTGTACGTTGTTGTTGCTTCATATATCATTTGCATGTGTGTTCTTTTGTTCCTATGTTGGTTTTCCATAGGATTTTGGTCTTGGGGGCTTGATCATCCCTCTAGATCATTTTTTTCCTATCTCACTAGCATTGGTACAATTGGACCTCTCTTGATGCGAATTTGTCTACTTTAGTGTGATTTTGAAGCAAGTTCCTCCTCTCATTAAAGTGGGGGCTAAATGTAGTGTAGGAAAATGTATCCCTTTATATTTTCAGACTTGTTTGGGCCCTCCCTATTAAAATTGGGCTTCATTTTTTTCCTTATTTGGTCCTATTTTGTATCCATGAGCCATATTAAATGCATTATTTTGAGGATAATCCTAAAATTTAAGAAATGACAAATTATGATTCAATGTTTGAGGTTGTGTGTTCTAGATCTAGTGATCTAGAACTCATACACCACCTTGGGTGTATGGGTCCCACCTAGGTCTTAGGGCCTGATTTTAAACATTACATTAAACAAGACACTTCTCAAAAATTTTGTCTCATTTTTAAGACACTAGGACTCATACGCCCCAACTGGCATATGAGTCCCACTTTAACTAGGAGCTATTTTGAATCAAAATATTGGTGGGATTTTATTATCCTAGATCTAATGTTGGTTTGTAGTATTCAAGTATCCTAGAAAATTTATGATCAAGAGTTTATTCAAGAGCATTCAAGAGCTAATTATCAAGCATTTTTGGAGCATTAATTCAAGATTAAAGCATCATGTCAAATTCTTCATGCATCATGTGTATTTTTGAGCTCACATTTGTGATGTAGGTTTTCATGATTCAAGCAAGCATTTAAGATATTTAGTTTCAAGCATGCAATCAAGAGTCAAGATCCACATCCATTTAAGCCATTTCACACAAAGTTTGCAACCTTTGTTTTAAGGATTTGGTGAGTTGCAACATTACATTTGTTCATTCATCATTCATTCATGTTATTTCATTTCATTTCATCATTTAGTTACTAAAATGGGGTTTTACCAAAGGCAAGCCCCTATTCCCTAACACAACAACACTTTTTTCCCTCTTCATGTGTGATTGCAAATTTAGGTGAATTTAAGTTTGAAGATCCTTTGAAGAAAAAATTGCAAGATTGTGAAAAGTTGTAAAATTTGTCAAGAATTTTTTGTCTTCACAAAGAACTAGCCTACATGACAGAATTCATACTTTTAGACTTGGAGATCAGACAAGATGAAATCTATCAAAGATCACTAGAGGCTACAAAAGTTTCAGTCAAACCCTAATATTAGGACTAAATTTCCCCTCTGAGCATATGAGTCCTTGTATTCCTTTTTTAGCAATTTTCTATAGATCCTAATTTACCAGCAGAAGATTCTAGATTCTACCCAAATTCCTATAGCAGGACTAAATTGCCCAACCTGGCGTATGAGTCCTAGTGCACTTTAAAAAGACAAAATTCAGAGTTGTAGACCTTTCTTGGAATCCATCAATTTATCAAGTTCCTTTTTGTGTGATTTCTATTTGTTCATTGGATTTAATGCTTTCAAGTTTCTACGGTTTAGTTTCCCCTTTTCAACATAATCGTAGAAGGGTGAAATGAAAACCCCATAATGAACTTTTATTGATCTCCAAAATTACAAATACAGTGACCTTCAATATGAATTAGAAACTCTCAAATATGATATATACTGCAAATGAAGTTTTCCCAACTGATAGAACCTCTCCAAGAGTCAGGATGTCCAAGTAATCAGTCACAATTCTCCAAATATACAAAATATTGAATAAATAATATCTAGGGTTGAATTTGGAAAAAGTGCATGTGCATAATGAAAGAGCTCCTAAATACCTTCCAAACGCAACTTGAATCACCAAAATAAAAGAAACTAGTAGAAATTTATGAGCTCAAAGGTCCAAAGGGGAGATCTGGCTTTATTTAGCTATAATTTGTACCTACAACAAAATTTGGAAAAATGGCTTGCACCACTACAAAGAATGTAAAACCAGCTTTTCGATGATATCATAGAAAAAGGTTATGGAAAAATGAAAAAATAGCTAATTTGTGGAAAAATCAAGTACATCAAGGCTAAATAGGTGCAAATAGTGATCACTAAACTGGTGCAATTTTTTAGCTCCTAGTTCCTCAT
>VDFB02031249.1:0-77445 GCA_007258455.2 Sequoia sempervirens | reverse complement strand
TTGCATTAAAATGACTTATGTCTTAAGTCATTTTTCCCTAGGGTGTTCAAGTCCCATCAACCTAGCTAGGTTCCCATTTTTAAGACTAACCTTTTATGCATGTGTAGATTGAATAACCGTTTGATTTCAAGATTTAATCCTGGCCGCACCCTGCCAACCCTATGAAAATAAAATAATGGTTTCTCAAAAGCAATGGGGTCAGTGGGCTATCGATGCATGTCCCATTGCAGAGGTGGGTCCCAGTTTCCACTATCATGCCTAGCGCCAAAATTTTCTAAATCAACGGTCGAGATGCAGTGATGTGGGTCAATCTCAACCATTCCCCACTCACCTCATAGGAATTGAAATAATGATTATGAAATGCAGCGTGGTCAATGGGAAAATGACATGTGGATTTTTCCTCCGCTTGGAGAAGAATGGTGGAGCCCACAGGTGGATGAATTGGCATCCAATTGGCAGGTTTTATTTGGCTGATGGATTGGCCAGCGATGGAAAGGGAATTCAAATTTTGTTGACTCAATCTGAGTCACTTAACATGCCATCTCACTAGGAGATTGACGGCTAGCATTCAAATCAAAAATATGGCAACGTGATTCATTATGCTTCGCATGAGCGAGCAATAATGGCATAAATTTGAGGGTTATCCAAGACCGATCCTTAGGGATATGAATGATTTCTTTCTTCACATGCATGAGAATTGCAAATAGGTTTCAAGGCATCCTGGAGATCAACGGACGAGATTTGAAATCAAGAGAGGGGTTGTCAGCTCTCTTGTGTGAACTCCCCTAGAACATTAATTTATGCATGCTCAATTTGATCTATTTAATGAAGATTTCTTGCTTGTTATTCTCACCATTTGCTATATTCGAGAGTTGAGAATCTATGTATGAGCATGTGGGGCTGTTCTTAGTAATTGCAGAAGTTTAATGTAGTTGTTCGTAGGTTGATAGGATTTATACGTTGTTTGAAGTGTCTCAATCTTGTGAGAAATTGGTGAAGTTATTTTGTTGAAAATGGATAAACTAAGTGTGTTTTTCAACCCAGTCTGAAGGTTCAGGAGACTTAGTCTCCTTGAGTCTCAAGGTGACATCCCAAAGAATGAGCAAGAAATGCTTGAAGTTCCTATAACTCCAAAGAAGATAACAAAAGTTGGTAAGAAGTCTACGTGGGGCGTTGTCAAGTGCACTTATCATTTGAGAAGTAGAATTTTGTATGAGGAATTGGTCAAATGGAAAGGGAATAAACTTGATAGGCCTGAGAGGGAGGCAGTGGTGAGGAATAAGTATCACTGAGCTTATCTAGGAAAGTATCACTCTCCCATTAAAGTCTTAGATGATCCCTTGGATAGTGAGACTGAACTGATTCAAGCTACCGCTAGTATCTTATGGCCATGGATGACTTGGTAGACTCTGATGATGAGGTGGTGGTAGCTTCCCCAATTTCAATAAGGACACCAAGCGGGTGTACTTATTGTGTTGCTAACAAAGTAGAGTAGTACCTCATTTTCTTTCTAAGTTGTGCTTGGTTTTTGGTCCTTTGTGTTGATTCGGTTCCTTCTAGCTAGTATATTAGTTTATGCCTTTGGTATTGATGATGAGTTTTCCTAGTTTGGTGTGAATGGAAAGTTTTTGATGTTGCAATAGCGATGCCTTTTGAAAGGTTGGTGGGTCTACTCCAACTAACGATTTTTGGAAAAAAAAAATTGCTTTCCCCTACCCTACAAATGATTACATGAAATTTTGTTGGGAATGTTTTAATTCAGGTGAAATTAGAAATGAAATGAAGTGCAAGTGAAATCTAACCGTAATTGATTTGGTTGCTTGTTGCTCCCTTGTTCTATAAAAGGGATTTCAGGGATCATTACAAGAGATTCAAATTTTGAGTCCTAGAATGGTCTGGGTGAAAAGCTAAGCTCGGGAAGAAGCATATTGTAAAAATACTAATGAATAGAACAATATGGAGTCTAGGGTTTGAGACATGTATGTAAGGATCTTAAAATGGTTTTATAGAAGCCACAGATATGGAAGAAAACCTTAGTTCTAGAACGTATACTCTCCTATATAATTCTCTTGCAAATTATAAATGAAATGGTCAATGATCCTTTTTTTTATCTTCAGTTGTTTTAATTGTGTGTTGGTTTATTTCTACTTCAATTCAAAGAACTGATTAAATGCTAGAATAAGGTCACAGGTTTGGGAGGGAAGAGCATAGGATTTGGTAAGAAGTTATGTTTTAGATGTAGTGAGTTGAATACTACCAAGTAGTATGATAATAGTCCACCAATTTTTGAGTTAAATGGCTAATGTATTATTGATTGTCACAAATTTGACTCCATTATCCTGATTGATGAAGCACTAGTCTCTTTGTTAGGTTATTAAATAATCATAGATGAGCTAGAGTAATGCACCTAACTAAGGATTTGGAATGAGAATGAAATTTATTAAAAACTTTCAATTACAATGTATGAATATGAAGTACCACCTAATTCCTTGCAATAGATAGTAATTTTTTCAAAGGTTAGTCAAATCTTTAATGAATAATGTTTATTTGCACTTAATAGGAATTGATCTGTCCATATCTAAGTGTTCTAAATTAGATGAATATCCCATGAACATGACAAGGAATACCCTCCTAGGTCTTACAGAGCCTAAAGAGTAGGAGTAAGGGCCACAAAATCCTTAATCATTTGTTGGCCACTAACTTTGAAAATTCTTGAGAATGTAAGGGTTGGATACCCTTTAGAGGATTTCAAGGTTCTGTTGGAAAAAACACCAGCAGAATTGACGTCTCTACTAGGGAGAAATTTGAATCTCCGGTTACAGACTATAATATCATAGAGTCAAGTATTTGGTGGATCTGAATATCTTGTTCATATGATGAAAATTTCTTGAACCTCGGAAAGGTTTTGTTGCATTGAATTTCAAAGAATTTATGTGTGACTCCGCTATTCCAAGGAGAAGACCCAGAATGAGATTTACCTTTGAAAGAGCTTCATAATGTTTGAATTTTAGTCCTCTATGAAAAGAGGTGGTGACTCTATCTAAAGAACTTGCTAAAGATGTGAAGAAAGGCTCTAGATCTGCAACATTTGCAATTAGGAGGAAAGGTTAATAGCTGCTAAAATTTTCCAAGTATTCTCATAAATCTAAAGAAAGTAACATTATGTTTGAAAATCTTTATGAGAAATCTTCAAGACTTGAGATGATAAATGGTTCCCTATTGGGGGAAATGACACTAAGAAAGGGAATGGTAGTGGTCATTTTCATACCCCAGTGCGTGTAATGCAGTACTATCCTGCATTGACTTCCTTTGTGACCTCGCGGATGTCCCCTCGCCTAGTCACCAAGAACAAGCAGGTTAGCCCTTTTCTTGGACCCTTGTGGGCTAGCTGGATTGGTTAGAGGGTCAGTGGTGTTTTCTGGAGGAGTTGATCATTCTCCTTTTCAGAGCTCAGTGATTGGTTCACAGCAGGCATTAGCAGTTCAGGAGTTGACAGCTTCTGACGGCACAGGAATATTTGGAGTTTTGAGAGAGTTATGGATTTTTAAGTGATTTGAGTTAATTAATTAACTTAATGCTTTATTATAAAGTCAAATTGACTTTATATATTTTATATCACTTAAATATTCAATAAAGGTGATTTAAAATTTAAATCACTTAAAATATGAAAGGGCGCCCACTTTATTTAAGCCTGGCCAAGAAGTGTGTGTCCTTTATTTTTAATTATGCCTCTAAAAAAGCTTTAAGGCATGAATGTTTGATCTATATTTTAGAATTATGGTTGAATTAGTAAATGAGGCAATTGATAATTTTGTATGAAGTTGATAAGAATTGAATATGGATGCAAAAATCTTTCCCTATGAAATTTCAAGTAAGAATATGGAAAGCACGCAGTTTTTATCATATTCTCAAGAGAATTTCTCTAGCGAAAGGTATATGCCACTGGTTTTTAGTGGTATTAAAGGTTTCCCAAACTTGATTCCTAAAAATTTTTAGGAAACATTTAACTAAATTCATAGGGTAGAGTTTAGAATCAGCTTCTAAGCATTTGCATACATTCATGGATTTGATGGGGGATTATGAGGTAAATCATGAGGATGTTGTCATGAAGCTTTTTGTTCATTCTTTGAAGGAAAATGGTAGAGATTGGTTCTCATATTTACCAACATGTTTTATAGCTTCATGGAATCATTTTATGAAAGCCTTTGTAGAAAAAATTGGTGAAAGGGTGAATCCAAATGTGGTAAGAAAAAACTTTATGGAAATCCAAAAAAATGAAGATGAGTTTGTTCCTACTTTCAATCTTAGATTTGCAAAGGCAATAAGGGATATACTAAAAATATGTGTCCAAATGATGTTGAATGTTTGTTTGTGTATTTTTGTGCATTTGATAATAAGATGAGCTATCTATTGAGAGATAAAGATCCTACAACATTACACCAAGCATATCAAATTACCATGGATATCGAGAACTATTTGAAATACTCAATGATGAAAGGGTATATGGATGCAAGTGTCGATTACCCTAGCACACCTCATGCAAATAGAATTCATGGAACGGACAATGGAAATAATTTTCAAGCTGATAATTCTTCTAATGTTATGATTTCTCTATCAAATAAATATGCAAATCATAGTGAGCTCCAAGTTGAACATCAACAAAATTTGAGCAATGTTGACCAAAAGTATTTTTTTCAAGAACTGTATGAAATGAAAAGACATCAAGGAGAGACACCATATGATTTGTTTTAGAGGTTTTTGGATGCCTTGTTGGGAATTCCCAACAAATTCAAACCTAAAGATTCAATGTGCATTGAAATATTTTATGAAATCTATGAATCTGGGCTGAGTACCTTACCAAAGGAATTGAAGCCCCATTTGAACAAATACCTTATTGGATAAAGATTGTAGAAGCAGCCAAGTGTGGTTATGCAAAAAATGTGATGTCTCAAAATGAAGATAGCAATTATCATATTCATAAAAATCAGGTAACAATGCAAACAAGTGAAAAGAGTATATCAAAAGATGAACATCCATCTTGCTATATGAATGAAGGTAATGATTATAATCAATTCACAAACAACACATATGTAAAGCAATAAAACGGTGATGAAGAAAAGGATACATGGAATGATGACAAAATAAACATGCAAGAAAGCTTCTCTTGTAATACATTAGGTGACAAATAAGTAAAGGAGATGCAAGATGTCATTTCATGTCAGATTTTGATCAGTAAAATCAATGCAAGTGTGGCCTCAATATTTCAGTGCAAACCTGTAATTGTGATCTTAAAGATGCAATTTCAAGCATTCATTTTGAAAATTTTGAGCATGATTTATGCAGTGATGAATCTTCTTGTCATGAGGATCATGATGAGATTGAAGTTTCTAATTGCTTCTCTCAGGATCGTAACTTCTCTTATGAAGATGATCTAGAAGTATATTCCTCACATGAAAGATGTAATGATATAAATGCTCATGGAGTCACTTGTCCACAAGTGAAGGAACAACTTGCATATGATGAAAACCTAGAATTTAGTTCGGGTTTTCCATCAATAGAGCATGTTAATTGTGTGAGTGATGATGAATTTGAAGATAAGAATGTGTGTGTTCAGTATACTGAGCCTAAGCACAATGCTAGAGGTGACAAAAATACTGATGAATATGCTTATATCCCAGCTACTCATGATTGTTTATATGAAGTAGAGATGGAAATGTTTGTGATACATGAAGAGGATGATGATATACACAATGATGAAAGAAGGGGTTCATTTTGGAATGATCAAGTTGTACATTGTGACAAGAATATGGATCTTGAATCAATATTATTACGCATTCACAATATTGAAAAGATAGTTGATTCATATGATAAAAAGGTTTCAAATTACATTGACCTTGCAGAACCTCTTGATCTATGTGTAGAGCACCCACAAGATGAAAGTAATGGTGGATCTAATGTTGGTGAAAGTAATGGTGGATCTAATGTTGGTGAATGTGAAATTGAGTACAACTGCTTCTTTGTTGATGTTCCTTATCTTCATAGTGTGAACATGGACATGTCTCATCTAATGAGAAAAACACTTATGAGAAAGAGAATTAAGATTATGGTTTTATTGATAATGTGAAAATTCTAGATAGCAATGAGTCTTTCACATTTAGGTCAGCATACTTATTGTTACACCCATTTTTGGCCATTGAAAATTCTAAAAAATTTCCCTATCAAAACACTTGTTTAATCTATGATGGTTGTGCACAATTGTGTTTTATTATTGGTTGTAGACCATGTTGATCATGAAAATGATTGTGGAAGAATTGTTCCTAGGGTATGTAAAATCCTTTATCATGCAATGCTCTTCCTTCCACAATATCATAGGCTATTCATTCGAGATATCAGGTATCATGAGTTTTGGAGGCAATTTCTTCTAGTCTCAATGAATCAATTGTTCATCCTGAACATGAAAACATTAGTTAACCATCTACAGATGATGAAATTCCATTTTGGAAGGAAGGATTTCCTTTGTTCCAATCAGTTTCAAATCCCAAAATCAATGTTAAACATGATTTTGATCCTACCTGCACACACCATGGTCTAATTTTTGGAATGCCTTTGATACTTATTGAACCAGCCAACCAATTTTTCAAAGAACAATGTATCTATGGGGTTGATATGATGAGATGGAAGCTTTTTCATTTTTCAATCAGTAGCCTAGAGATTATACAGAAGTGCAAAGACAGTTGCATAGGATTTTTCTTGTCGAAGAGATCACTTTTTTGGCTGAGGCATCCTTACTCTTTGACAAAATTGACTGCTTGGGAAGGGTTGGAAAAGTCCAAAAGACTATTGATACTTTGAATAATTGAGGAAGGTCATTATCAAATGATACAAGTCTGAATATTCAAGGTCATATTAAATGTGAAAATGTGCTTCTTGGCACATGATCACGAAATGGTGAATACAGGATTTGCACACCTTGGATGAAATAGATATCCAAACTTTTGATCATTGTGAACTCTTTGGCATCATTGTCCTGCATGTTGCAAGCTTTTAGTGTATGTTCTTAATGGCCAATTGATTAACTGAGGATTTGGGTGATAAGAATTGGACAAAATGCTCTCATTGTACGAATCTTAAAAATCAGTATTAGTTTTATGGAAATCAATAACGAAGGAGTTTAATGGGGCCGCGGGAAAGATCTCAGGCTCATGATTCACAAAGATTGAAATGGGAATGATAATATTTCTTCCCCTTATGTCTCGAATGAGGCATAAGATTATTCCCACAATTGGTAAGGCATTTGTAAGAATTGGAAAAATAGCAGTTGATTACTCTTTAATCATGATCTTCAAAAGTCTAGGTGTGATTGGTCTTATGGAGAAAGATGTTCTTTGAACAAGCGGTGAGTTTACAAGTTCATGAAACTCCCCAAAAGGTTGCCTGCTTAATTGGAGGAATCTATTAAAAGGTTGTTAACATATCACTTTATTGTGGAAGGTAGAAATTAAAGTTATAAGGAAAAAGTTTTTGACCAGCGATGCTTTTCCTGGCAGTACTAACATTCGTGGTGTTTTATATGGTTTTAAGAACCACTCAAAATTCTGATAGCGAGGGTAGTAACATATATTCAATTGCCAATGTATGAAGGTATATAGAGCTATGCTTATAGATGATTTGCTTCATTAACTAGACTCAGAACTCTAAAGAAATTTGAAGAGGACTATAATCCTTTAGAGGTATGATCCTACTAATCATGATGTGGTTTAGTGATTTGAAGCTTCATGGGATAATGATGTTGGATAAATGGGATCAAGAATTATTAGCCATACTGAATCTCCAAGTACATTGACATCAATGTCATAAGGTGGAGTGAAATCCTAAGGCTGTAATGTGTTTCCTGAAGCTTAACAAAGAATCCTAAGATTGTTCCAAGAGGTTATGCTGCTAATTTTACAGTATGGTCCATGTTGATGTAAAAATATCTCATCCGTAGAAGGCATAAGTAGTGGTACAAGTTTTTGAAGCAATTTCAAGAACTCTAACTCAGAATTGTGGTGTGAGAGTTGTTAGAACCATGACAGCATTGCAAGCAAAGCATTCCAATGGAGAAAGTGTATGAAGACAGGATTCCTAATTATATCTACGCATATAGTTGGGATGCTCAACTCAGATATATTTTGAAGGTTATGACCAGTCGTAACTATGTCAGTAACATTGTAGAGTATTTTAATACTTTTGGGTGTTGAACTATACACCACTTCCTCCTATTAACAACATCATCAAGATGGAGGTTGGCATCAAGGATTGCTTATACATATGATTTGATTACAATAAACAAGTATCACATGAAATATGTTTTCATCGGTTTGTACTCGAATTTCAAACTTAAAGACTGTTGGTAAAACATTCATATGATGTGAATCCATTGTGTATTCAATGCTTAAGTAACCTATTAGTTACTACTCAAGACATAATATTCTCCATCATACCATTTCCCTTATGTCTCGAAGACTCTTTAAAATAGATAATTTATATAAAGTGCTTTGTAGCTTAATAAGTATCACAACTGGAATGAAAGCAGTCTTCAAAATGGGTTCCTACCAAAATGAAGCACGTTCCTAACCATATCATGTATAATGGAAATATCTCCAATCCTTTGAAGCTATGTCAGGGAATTCTTCTTCAGTTATCTGGTGACTGAATATCATGACCATGTAACTCAATACAATCGAAGCATTTGATGTTGTGTGGTCGTGTCGTGGCATGTAAACTTCATGGGAGCAATGTAGTGTTGGATGGTGTGACCAATATCTTCTAGCTGTCAACTCTAAATTAAGGTCCTTCCTCTTCCTTATTTTTAGTGATAGGTTCCAATCAAGAGGCGGTTATTGAGAGATGGGAAAAGATAACCAATAAAAATATATTTAAAAATAATAGAGGAAACTTGAAAAGACAAAAGGTAGCCAAAAATTTCTACATAAAAGAAACAGTTACATAGGCAAAACTTTCACTAACTTCCAAAAATCATTACATTAAGTCGGGAAATTATAAAAGAGTTTTTTTGATGTAAAAGGAGGATCTTTTTTTTGGTGGTCGAATAGGGAAGTTTATGTGAAAACTCTTTGGGGAAGATAGTAATTTTCTATTTATTTGTAGCATTTCTTTTTAAGTGAGCCATTTGTATAGGGATTATGGAGTCTTTGAACTCTTATTTCATCAAATAACTAAAGAGATGATTTGATCTTTGTCTCTATTTTGTCTTCTTTCGATTATTAGTTTCCTGTGTGAAATTGATATCTTTCAGCGGTAAAACTCTATTATAATTGGTTGTAGATGGATATGTGATGAGATCTTTGAGTCTTGAGCCTCTAAATTTGTTCTCTTGTTTGGAAGAAGTTGTTTTTGTTGATTTTTTTTGCAAGCATATAGCAAATGGTCTTTTTTTCATTTTTTTCCGTTCGCTTTTACTCCAAACTACCTTTCACATATGTGTCATTTTTATATGCATATGTTTGTTTACCTTTCTTGCTTTCTGGTTAAAAGCACACTTCAGTTTTTTTTTTAGTTTTCCAATTCATTGAAGATCATAAGAGGGATTTTTACCTCTAAAATTTAGAGGAAGATCACTAATTCAATAGCAATATCTAAAGTTGTTAGTTTCATTGTGTCATTGCTCAGTTCAGCAAAAGAGAGTCATTTATCACATCAGATCATAGCGACCAATCTATTTACTAACACTTATCAATTGATATTGCACATGAAGTTACTAATGCACATGAGTATCATTCTACTGATCCTATTGATGTTGAGTTGTTTGAGCTTATTTTTGAAGCATTCTGCATTAAGTTGAGTGATGATTTGAAAATTGAATCAGAATATGTTATTGAACCTAAGATGAATGGATTTACTCATCTCTTGGATGTCAATCATGCTTATGATTTCCACTTTGAAGACACCAAGGTGTGTTTTTGATGTACCTGAATTGAAAGGACAAGAAATGTGCTTATGTCATGATACCCAATTCAAGGAGGCTCCTGAACATGCATTTTTTCTTTTTGATGCATTTGGGGGATGTTTGCATAATGCACAACAAAGTGTTTATGAAAGTTTTCAATTTGGTGTGCAAACTTATTGTGGTATCAAACTTTATGGTGTCAATGATCAAGTGGATTATGAATGCTTCACTTTTTCAATTCAATCAGATAAGCTTGTATTAGAGCATGCTAATGAGAATATTGGCTACATACATTACAAAATGCATGGGTTCCATATGTTATTTGATTGTATCTTTCAATTAGGCACATTTTATGATGATGAGGATAGTTTTGGAAAAATGGCATGTATGGTTGATTATGTTAATCACAATGGAGTTGATTGTTTGGAAATGCTTGGTAGAAATGTTGATCCATTACAGACAATTGAGAATACAATATTTGACAGAGGTAAGAGTTGGTTCCATGTTTTTAGGGGCCTTGGCCCACCAATTTGAAGATTAAAGCCTGTGGAATTGCATGAGGCAAGCTAAAGGGTTTATACATCAGTAGAGGCTTCTAAGAAGGGAATAAACGATGTATATAGTTATGTAAATATTGTATATATGTGTGGTGTGTTTGCTTTTGGCTGTGTCTGCTTACCTAGTTCTGGCAAGCTCCTGGTTTTTTGTGCAAGCTTCTCTATTGGTCTACTTCACCATGAGTTCTGAATTCTCGCCATACCCACTAGGGGTATGCGTCCCCAAGCATGAGCCACTAGTAGAGCTTCTAAAATTCTAAGAATTTTGAGCTGGTTCATGCCTTATCATGATTTATCACTTTTGTGCCTAAGGGTAAGGTTTAGGGTTTTGGTCTAAACAACCCTTGTTTCATATTTACATGGTTGTAAACCCTTTGGAATTTTGTTTCCTCATTGACCTATCATATCCAGTCACTGGTCATCTAAGTTACATTTTGAGCCATCACAGTCATCATTTTCATTGGCCCCTTGGTTTAGGTCTTTCGGTCACCGAATTATCCCATCGCTTTTGATTTTCCTATAGTCAGGTGAAAATATTGTATTAAAATGACTTATGTCTTAAGTCATTTTTCCCTAGGGTCTTAAGTCCCATCAACCTAGCTAAGTCCCCATTTTTAAGACTAACCTTTTATGCATGTGCAGATTAAATAACTGTTTGATTTCAAGATTTAATCCTAGCCGCACCCTACCATCCCTGTAGAAATAAAATAATGGTTTCTCAAAAGCAACAGGGTCAGCGGGTTGTCGACACATGTCCCGTTGCAAAGGTGGGTCCCAGTTTCCACTATCATGCTCAGTACCAAAAGGTTCTAAACCAATAGCCAAGATGTGGTGATGTGAGTTGATCTCAACCATTTGTCACTCACCCCGTGGGAATTAAAATAATGTTTATGAAATGTAGTGGGGTTAGTGACCGAACGACATGTGGTATTTTCCTCCGCTTGGACAAGAATGGTGGAGCCCACAGATGGATGAATTGGCCTCCAACTAGTAGGTTTTATTTGGCTAGTTGATTGGCCAGCAATGGTGAGGGAATTCAAATTTTCTTGACTCAATCTAAGTTGCTTAACACGATGTCTCACTAGGAGATCAACAGCTAGCATTCAAATCAAAAACATGGACATGTGAGCCATCATGCTTCACGCGAGCAAGCAGTAATGGCATAAATTTGTAGGGTTATCCAAGACTGATCTTAAGGTATGTGAATGATTGCTTTCTTCACATGCATAAGGATTGCAAATAGGTTTCAAGGCATCCTAGAGATTGACAACCAAGATTTGAAATTGAGAGAGGGGTTGTCAGCTCACTTGTGTGAACTTTCCTAGAACATTAATGCATGCATGCTCCAATTGATCTATTTAATGAAGATTTATTGCTTGTTATTCTCACTATTTGCTATCTTTGAGAGTTCAGAATTTGTGTATGAGTTTCTGGGGTTGTTCTTAGTAATTGCAGAAGTTTGAGGTAGTTGTTCTTGGATTGATAGGATTTATATGTTGTTTGAAGTGTCTTAGTTATGTGAGAAATTGGTGAAGTTGTTTTTTTGAAAATGGATAAACTAAGTGTGTCTATTAGTCTAGTCCGAAGGTCTAGGAGACTTAGTTTCCTTGAGTCTCAAGGTGA
Organism: Sequoia sempervirens; assembly: GCA_007258455.2. Taxonomy (NCBI): domain Eukaryota; kingdom Viridiplantae; phylum Streptophyta; class Pinopsida; order Cupressales; family Cupressaceae; genus Sequoia; species Sequoia sempervirens. The sequence continues at coordinate 65,316 of VDFB02031249.1, read as the reverse complement.
CATCCCCAAGAATGAGCAAGAAATACGTGAAGTTCTTGTAACTTCGAAGAAGAGAAAAAAAGTTGATAAGAAGTATGTGCAGGATGTTGTCAAGTGCACTTATCATTTGAGAAGTAGAATTGTGTTTGAGGAATTGGTCAAAGGGAAAGCGAAGAAAATTTATAGGCCTGAGAGGGAGGCAACGAGGAGGAATAAGTATCACCAAGCTTATCTAGACAAACATCACTCTCCCATTGATGTCTCAGATGATCCCTAAGATAGTGAGACTAAAACTGATTCAGGCTACCGCCAATATCTTATGGCCATGGATGATTTGATAGACTCTGATGAAGAGGTGGTGGTAGCTTCCCCAATTTCAATAAGGACACCAAGCGGGCATACTTACTCTGATGTTAACAAAGCAGAGTAGCACCTCATTTTCTTTCTAAGTTGTGCTTGGTTTTTGGTCCTTTGTGTTGATTTGGTTCCTTTTCATTGGTATGTTAGTTTATGCCTTTGGTTTTGATGGTGATTTTTCATGGTTTGGTGTGGGCATGCAATTTTTTGATGTTGCGACAGCGACACCTTTTGGAAGGTTGGTGGGTCTACTCCAACTAATGGTTTTTGGAATTTTTCTTTTTGCTTTCCCCTGCCTTGCAAATGATTACATGAAATTTTTTGGGGAATGTCTTAATTCAGGTGAAATTAGAAATGAAATGAAGTGCAAGTGAAATTTAACTATAATTGAGCCAATTGCTTGTTACTCCCTTGTTCTATAAAGGGATTTCAAGGCTCATTACAATAGATTCAAATTTTGAGTCCTAGAATGGTTTGGGTGAAAAGTTAAGCTCTGGAAGAAGCATATTGTAAAAATATTGATGAATAGAACAGTATGGAGTCTACGGTTTGAGTCATGTATGTATGGATCTTAAAATGGTTTTATAGAAGCCGCAGATATTGAAGAAAACCTTAGTTCTAGAACGTATACTCTCCTATTTAATTCTCTTGCAAATTATAAATGAAATAGTTAATGATCTTTTGTTTATCTTCAGTTGTTTTAATTGAATGTGTGGGTTTATTTCTACTTCAATTCAAAGAATTGATTAAATGCTAGAATAAGGTCACAGGTTTGGGAGGGAAGAGCATAGGATTTGGTAAGAAGACATGTTTTAGATGCAGTGAGTTGAATACTACAAAGTAGTATGATAATAGTCCAATTTCTGAGTTAAATGGCTATTGTATTACTGATTTTTACAAATTTGACTCCATTATCAATTGATGAAGCACCAGTCTCTTCGTTAGGTTATTTTAAAGATAGATGAGCTAGTAATGCACCTGACTAAGGATTTGGAATGAGAATGAAATTCATTAAAAACTTTCAATTACAATGTATGAATCTGAAGTACTGCCTAATTCCTAGCAATAAATAGTAATTTGTTCAAAGGCTAGCCAACTCTTTAATGAATAATGTCTATTTGCACTTAATAGGAATTAATCTATGCATAGAAGTGTTCTAAATCAGATGAATATTCCATTAACATGACAAGGAATACCCTCCTAGGTCTCACAGAGCCTAAAGAGTAGGAGTAAGGGCCACAGAATCCTTACTCATTCGTTGGCCACTAACTTTAAAAATTCTTGAGCGTAAGGGTTGGCTACCCTTTAAAGGATTTCAAGGTTCTACTCGAAAAAACACCAATAGGTTGAACTTCAAAAATTAAACACAAATTTACATCTTCTTTAGTATCTTTCCTTCTTGTTAATACACCTTTGCTTTTTTCTCTAATGATTTCTTCTTCAAAATGATTCCTCTGCACATACTTAGGGGTTCTAGGGATCTTTTTCAAAGCTTCTTCCTCTTCAAGCTACACTTCCTTTTCCTTATCTTTTTATTTTTCTCTACAATCAAGCTCATCTAATTCATATCCATCATCCTAAAACATAAGATTGTATCCTTTTCTAAAAAATTTTCCAACACTCAAGAGGTTATACCTTAAAACCTTAACATACTAAACATCATTAGTATTATGCTTTCCATTAGAATTGATTGAACCTATTACACATATCTTAGCACCTAAATCATCATCAAATCTAACAAATTCTCCATCATAATTTTAAAGTTTAACAAAATTACTCTTATCTCTGGTCATATGGTTAGAGCAAACACTATCAATGATCCAATATTTTGTATCCTATCTAGCATAAAAATTAGATACCAGAGTACCTTCAGTCTTATCCTTTCTCTCTAGAGGGCATTCCTTCACACATCTTTTAGAGTTAGCAGAAATAAATTCATCTTTTAAATCCATGAACAAGCATTCATCATCATCATCTCCATAATTATATTCATCATTAAAAATGTTTGCATCTTCTCTAAAATATTAGCTTTTCTTAATCATCTTACCTTTATTTTCCCTATTTTTGTCATTCACGACTTTTTTTGGACATCTTGAAGCATAGCGACCTATCTTTCCACAACTCAAACATTTTGAAAGGAAACTACCCTTTACAAGCAAGTACCATTACCCTTTTCATCCTTCCCACAAAGTTAGCTTTCCCATATCATCAAGATCCTCTTGATCAATTCCTTCTCAATCTTCTCTACCTCCTTTTCCAAATTTTAAAAGTAGTCTCCAATTTTGCACCATTATGTGTACCAAATTATCCTTCAAATGCGCTTAGAGAATAATACAATTGATCACTAGTATAATGTTCTAGATTTTGAGATTCCCCACCAAGTAAACTAAGCTATGACTAGATAAGCTTTAGGAAGCCGCCTCTAAGAATTTTCTTTACTATTTTTGGTTCTTTGACTTTTCCACCAAGACCTTTGATGGAGCTGACCACTTCATCTACCCTCTGCATATAGCTTGTAATGTTTTCCTCTTCTAACATCTACAAGTTCTCAAAAAAGATCTTGAAATTTTGTATCTTAGCTTGCTTGACCATATCATCTCCTTCATAATTACTTTCCAAATTTTCCCAAATTTCTTTACAATCTTTTAGATTCATAAATTTTACTATTTCAGAATTTGTAAGACTACTCAAGAGAGCATACCTTTCTTTACTATTGCTTTCATAGGCTTTGAGTTCAGCTTTAGTGCTCGGACCATTTCCAGGCATAGTATATCCATTCTGAACTGATTTCCAAACATCATATCCCAGATAATCTAGAAATCCTTCCTTCCATATTTTCCAGAATGCATAGTCTGTTCCATCAAATATAGGGATCTCCTTCTTGTGCACCATCCCAAATCTACCTTAAGCAATTAAGCTTTCTTCCAAGGAACCTTGCTCTGATACCAATTGTTGAATACATAAGACAACTAAGAGTGGGGGTGAATCAATTGTACCTTAAAACTTCAAAACCCTTATTAAAATTTAGATCCACATTCATTCATTAAAGCCTTAAATATGTTATGATGATTTAGCATGAAAAGCAAGTTACAAAAATTGAAACAACACCATACACAAGAGAACACCATATTTATGTGCAAAACCCAAGAAGGGAAAAACCATAGTAAGGATTAGCTCACAATATAAGTAATATCAACACCAAATACAATAGGGCTCACTGTCAGAGGGCTCACTACCCAAAGAAGAAAAGATCACTGCCAGAATAGAAAAGAAGAAGAGAAGAAATGTTACACAAAGAAAAACAACTCAATGCACAATAGGGAATCCACCACATTATTACCAGCACCTTCACAGTCTGATTGAAGAATTGTAGCCACCTTCCGCTCACTGCATCTAGTAGACTAACACTTGAAATTTTGCACTGCACTACTCAATTTCGTACTATAACACTTTGAAATTCACATCCTTTGTATATCTCACATCTATCTTAGCATCTCTCAACAACTCAACTCTTATACCATCTTCAACCTTGAAACCCCTCTCTAAGGTCGAATATGCACATGAACCGTGAATTCAAATTAGGTTCGTGCCAAAACACTTCCATGGTGGATAGAAGTAAAAGTGAACCATATCACACCTTATCTAGGACTGAAATCAACAACACCATGCTACAACATGCTTCTATTTAAAAAAAAATTATCCATCACAAGTAGTGTAAAAACCAGGTCAATCGTTACCCATGCAAACACCATTAAAATTTTAAGTACACACTTCCTTAACTCCAAGGACGACTTGCAAACCACACACCACACTTGAACATGATCTAGAATATTCCAAAAATACCTTAAAATCCAACAAAATCCTTCGCAACAACTTCCACCTTAAGAATGTACAAACCTAGTACACTTAGAAGACTTTGTCATACACTGTAACTTGAGAAATTGATTTTCGAGACACCAAAACTCAAACCACCTTGACTGAAAAAAAAACACTAACATAATAAACACAACCTCAGATCCACAATATTTGAAGCAACTTTGCAAAGAAACACGAACAAAGACATTTCCCCCAAACACCTCTGCAATGCATAGTTCACACACTAGTGAACACAACTTCTTCTACACAATTATCCAACACACCAAATCTTGAATACATCACCTTTGAAAATATTTGATCAACACATCGTAATTGATATGTAGATCTTCAACCTGGAAGAAATGCGGAGCAACACAAGAACACAACTCTGCAACCCAAAACACCACTACAACACACTATTTCCTCTTTTTATCAATTTTTCTCAAAAGCACTTGGAAAGAAAGCACCAGGAACACATCCTCATCATCTTCAGTACTTCCTCATCCATAAACAGAAGCTTATCAAAGAAACACTAGAGGTTGACACCAGTAGCCTTACTAATGACAACATAATGCAACTAATCAAAGCATGGATAACATCAACTGCTCATACTCTTGCCCAACAATACACATCAATGACAACATAGACTTGTTGAAATTAATGACAACACAACTGCTCATACATGCAACAAGTACTGAAATAATTGATTGGGAATTTAGGCATGGCATATATTTGAAAGCTTCATCAAATTATTACCCTCAAGGTAATGGCCTAGCTAATTCTTGAAACAAAAACCTCATCAGGGAAATCAAAAGGACCATTGAGGCTAATTAGAGAGATTAACATAGAAAGCTAAAGATGGCCCTTTGGGCTAACATGATCACTCCCAAGAGAGCCATTGGAAATTGTCCTTTCATGTTGGTTTATCAAAGAGAAGCAAGGTTACCAGTATCACTATATTTTCCTTCTCTTGAGTTAGCAAAATAACTAGAATTATAAGAGAATGATGCTATGGAACTAAGGTCAACTAAGCTAATGGAACTAGAAGAAATAAGGAGCAAAGCTATGCAAGCCCTAGAGACCCACCAAGTGTAGGTCAAGAGAAATTTTGACAAGAGGGCAGTCCATCAAGTGCTACAAGAAGGAGTTTAGTGTTGAAGTGGGATGTAGATAAATCCAAAGTAGGAAAGAATACCATATTTGATGTCATAGAGTGGCCCATATGTCATCGCTAGTTGTAAGGAGGCCAATGCATTCCATATCTTCAAGTTGAATGATGAGTTTCTTTAAATCCTAGTTAATAGGACTCATATCAAGTCTTATTTCTGAGTAGTTTTGAGAGTCCATGTACATATTAGTTTAGTTGCTTCTGATTTTCCAAGAAGTGTGGTTACACACACTACATTCCCCTTAGGGGAATGTATATTCCTAGGTTTTTTGTTTTTCCTCCAAGTGTAGGTGTGCACATGTTTTTTTTTATGAGGCAAGCTAGTTATTGTAGTTTCCTTTCTTGACTTTATGCCCAATAGACTGATAAGGCCCCTAGATCCCATGATTCACAGGCAATCATCCCACAAAGGTTTCCAAAATGTTGTCACTTTGTGGAACTCTCCATTGCATATCTCATTGGTTATCGTTGATTTGAGATATCCTAAATGGTTTATCATGCTTAAGTGTGCCTCTAGTAGTTGTATTTCCCCCTTGCTAAGTTGCACTAAAATCCCATTTTGCAAAAAGTATCTAAAAGTTGATTTTTTCCCTTACTTCCTTTTCTCTCATAGATCCTTTCAAAGTTTTGGGCCCCAAACAAACTTTCAGACCAAAGTCCAAGACCGTCTCTACTCTCCAATTCCTCCTTTTTCTTCTCAAGGTCCTTTTGGGGATTCAAGTTCAGAATGGATTTGGACCAAGGTCCAAATCCATCCCCAATCCCATATTTATTTTTATTCTTTTTCCCTTTTGATCATTTCAAAGTTTAAAGCCCCAAATGGAATTTTGGACCAAAGTCCAAGACCATATCCACTCTCTAATTCCACCTTCTTCCTTTTCTTCTCAAGGTCCTTTCAGGAATTCAGGTCCCAAACACACATTTACACCAAGCTCTAAATTCATTCCCAATCCCAATTTCCCTTTCTTCTTTCTCCCTTTTGAGCCTTTCAAAAATTTAGGTCCCGATCGAACTTTCCGACCAAGGTCTAAATCCATTTCGGGTTACTGACTTATTTCTCTCTTCTTTCCTTTCTTCAATCTTGTCCTTTCAAAAATTTAGGTCCCGATCGAACTTTCCGACCAAGGTCTAAATCCATTTCGGGTTACTGACTTATTTCTCTCTTCTTTCCTTTCTTCAATCTTGTCCTTTCAGAATTTCATGTCTTGAACAGAATTTTACATTTTTTCCAAAAGTCCATTTTCTTCCAGAGTTCCCACTTTCCCTTTTTCTTCCTTGGTCTTGTCGCACTTTCGAGACCCGATCGAACATTTGCACCTTTGGTCCAAATTTGTGTATCTATTTTCCTTTCCCACCCGCTTCCTTCTTTCTTCAACAAACTTTCAAGACTTGATTGGACTTTTGGACCTTTTGTCAAAAATTTTGAATCCATATCAATTTCCCGAGCCTAACTCCTTGTCGAGATTTCAAACCTTTTTTCGATTCTTTGATTTTTTGTCTAGAAATCTGAATATGGTTTCTATTTCCACTCTTGTCATCAGGGTTCCTTTTGTGTTTTGTTGGTTTTTGCATTTCCATGGACAATATTTTATTGAAGAAAAGTGAAGGCATAGAACCACAAAAAGGGTTACATCTATTTTCTTCTGAATGGTTTCTGCATGTTCATGGTCCGAGCAATATTGTTAAATACAAATGGATCTGTGAAACTATGGAAAAAGGGGGACATATGGCAACTTGTGGTTCATTCCATGAGCCTGCAAGTCATTCAAAGAGGGCCCAATTTATAAATGTAGAAAAGTATAAAGGTGACACATGGCTAGTTTTCAATGGATTTCGCAAGTCCACAAGATCTTTGTGGTGGGTTCATTATCAAGCCATGAAACCATGGAAGGTTGCCACATGTTGTCCTAATGACATCACTCACCTTTTTTAAGAGAATTTTCTTGGTGGGCCCACCTTGATGATGTGTAAAGGTAAGTTGACTTGGAAGGTTCCTATTGGCCAATAATTTTCAAACCATATCAAAAAATTCAAACCTAGTCAAGGTTGTTCTATCATTGATCTCATCCTACCTAGGAAAATCAACAATCCAAATTCAAACTAGAGCAATGTCTACTTGTAGAGCCCAAGAAAGGAAGTAATTATTTGCACCACCTCCATGATCAATTTCTCAAGGTTGAGGTAGCAGAGCGATGTCGTGAATGCATAAATTTACTCTATCAAGGATGATTTCAGCTACTCTCATTGCTCACCAAAATTTCACATTTCAGAATTTCCATTAAAGTTGCAATGGCATCCTAGCTACCACATCAAATTCGTAGAGCTATAGGAATTTTTTTTTAATACATTTCTTCACATGTTGCATTAATGGTAGAAGTGGCAACCTTGCCTCTTTGTTGTTGTGGAAACCCTTTATGTTAAAATATCATTCATGACCAGATTTTGTTGTAGATCTCATGATGATTTTTGTTCTACACTTACAGATTCATCAATTATAAGGAAGCATGGTATGTCAAGGCCATTTTCACAAATTTTTAGCTCATAAATTGAGGGCCATGATGTTTGTACCCTAATCTAGTATGATTTTCTTTTGGGTGTTAGCACTAATTGAGTTAGGGTTTGATTCTTGGTCATATTAGTTATGCTTGAAATATAAAGGCAAGTTTTGTACTCATTGTAAGGGTTCTTCTCATTCTTCCTTGGGCTTTCCCAAAATTTTCTCTAGTAGACTTATGCACTCTACATTTTTGTAATTGTAAATTGGCTTTTAGGCCTTTGTATTAATAATAAATGACCATTTTGCATCTTCTTTCTTGGAATGTGTTGTGTGAATATTTATTACCTTCATATTTAAGTATTATTATTTTAGCTTCCATATAGATATGTAGTGTTATTTAATTTTGTAGTTGTTGTTTTGTAAATATTTCTTTCCATCTAGCATCTGAACAAGCCCTAACCTTCATGTTTCCTCGAGAATTTGATAGAATAAATAATTGTGTAAGTCTTTTAGCCCCTTTTCATTAATGTATTGTGTTGTTTCAAGCGAAAAGAAACATTTCTAGTCTTGGTGTATCACCACCCCTTTCCCTTTTAATGTATTATTTCTCTCCATTTTCCCTTGTGAGTTGTTAGAGTAGGGTAGCAGTAGGATTCCATGTGTTGGGTTGGACCAACACATTTTCACTTAGATTAGAAGAGGAAGTTGACCTTCTCCAAATACTTGACCTCATCTTATAAGGTCTCACACCTTGAGGTCATTTCCTTTTTGTCATTGGAATTTTTAATCCTATGTTCAATAGGGTGAAATTTCATGTGACAACACTTATAAAGGAAAAGATATGAGACAGATTAGACATTATCTTGACAGGTATCTTAATCCTATATAATGAGACAACTACCTCAACATTATTAAATGACCTAGGACACAAGCATTAAATAAAATCCAACAAGAAAAGATAAGATAATATCTTATCTAGACAACTAAGACTTTTAGAAGAAAAAAACTAGGACCTAAGTGGACTTAATATGTAAATAGGATGTAGATAAGTAAAAAACCTATTTACATCAACATGCGACCTTTCATCTTCTGACGAGGGACATGATTGTGATGCTTGATGATTTTTATAGGATATTTCTATTGCTCGTGGGTAAAAGCACAATCCTGTGTCACACTTTATAAAGGAATCGACCAACAACAAAAAAAATTCTGAACTTCGACCACATAAAAGTGGTCTTTATGTTTTGAATTTCAAAACAATGTAAACTAATGAAATGTAGAACTTTTGATGAAGTTTATTCCTATAATTTTTTATATTTTTTTTTAAAAAAAAATTATTACTTTTTTATCAATTTAAGAACAAATTTTGGAATCCTGAAAATTTCACAAAAAAAGTGACTTCACGGGCCATCAAGAAATAAATTGAAAAATACTTCATTTCTCCCTAATTTATTTTTCTCCAAATAGGTAACTTCAATATCTTGTGCATGGAAAAAAAAATTGATGTATATTTTTCTCGTAATAACGTTTTAAAGTCAAACTTGTCAGAATTCAACAGTTTTCACAGGCTATCAACTATTGTCTATGTTTTCATCATTTTCAAAAAATAAATTATACCCTTTTGAAGAAGACTCTCTCCTCTTGTGCCCCATATAATTTTTAAAAAAAATTAATATGTTTTACTATTTTATTTTCAATTTCTAATCAAGCTCTTTTTTAACTTTAACAACCTACTTGCATTATTTTAAAAATAAAATATATTAAAACTAATTAAAATACTAGAAAAACTATATATTAGAATTCACCACTCTGAGTTCTACAAAAGGGTATTTTTCTTCTTTTTTAAAACATCATTCTGACTAAAGAAATACTTAGCTAAAGTTGAAAGTTTCAAAAAATTCTGAAAAAAGTTGAGTTGGCTGCCAACTACGATGCCACATAGACAGTTTTAGTAGAAACAATTTCTATAATAGAAAGGGTTTCGACTAAAACCCTTTCTATAGAAACTATTTCTACCGAAACCCTTTCTATAGAAACTTTGCACATTAAAAAAAACAAATTTCAAAGTCAATTTCAAAGTGGGAAAAGGAAAATTTTGATTTTGTGGGATTCAGGTGAAACTTATTCAACCAAAACTTGTGTGCCATGTAATAGACCATGTGGTTTCGGTCGAATCCTAGTTGGCTGAAACCTTTCCAGCCGAAAATATTTCGCTTGAAACTATTTATTTGGTCGAAAGTGTGACACATCTTTGTGCTTTTACCCTCATACAAGGTGATACCATACGTTTAGAGGAGAGGAGGATCTTTAATGATATCTTAGCTGACCAAAAGTAATGTGTTGACCATGCTATGCCTATGGATGAAATTAGATGTATATACATGTGAATCTGGCTACTATATGTTGATGCAACTATCCCCATTATTGGTTGTATTTTAATTGAGACCATTGCACTTGTGGTGATTCCCAATGGTCGAGGCACACACCTTCATGGGGGCCTCGTACATACCACCCATGCAATGGAGGTTCAACACACTACCTTCACCTAGGGGTGGAGTATGCTCGTCCACCTCGACCATGACTCGGGTCATTACGTGCATTATGAGGCACATAGCTTGATGACCTGCACCCTCCTCCAATTGTAGGCATTTGAGCATATTACTATAGGTGACCCACAAGGTTCCTGATTGAGCCAGTATGGATCTAAGCTCAAACACATGCCTACCCCTTGAGAAGATAATGGAATTTTGTTGATCTATGATATTGGTGAGTATTTTTTTATAAGTTGCATGTTATAGAATTAGTGTGAGGACCGTACATGAGATTACAATCCTAGGTAGGTCATCCTCAATAGTTGGTGAGGATGCAAGACCAACTCCTTGGAAATCACCATAAGTACATCATGATGTTGTTCTATATGATTGAGTGAATCCACAATTTAGACATGTGTAGAGAGTCCCTATTATCCAACTGAAATATGTTTGATCAACTTGTAGCATCATCAAATCTAAAGACGTACCCTAACCCACCACCATAGATGTTGCAGTATGAAACCCCAATGGTGAGGAGTGGGATGTAACACTCTTGTCTAGATCTGAGTATGTGGGAGTTAGCATTGTGTATGTGTCATGGTGTACCACCACTTGCCCAGTGCTTGTGATTCCTATAGACCATCCCACTAGTGACCTAAAGCACTGGGCACATCAAGGGGAGGAATTTGAGGAGGAGGTAGATGAAAACGAGGGTGGTGGTGATGATGGGGAGGAGCAACATTAGTAGGATGTTGAGGGTAGCGAGAGGAGGCTATTGGTATTGTTAAGGGGAGGCCTAGGTCTCAACCTTGCCTAGTGCAAGCACTACCTACCATATCTGAGAGACCAATTGTCTATTAGCATGGGGAATCAAGAATAATTAATCTTTTAATTCCCCCGACACCACATGTGACCCTTGGTGTATTTAGTTAGAATGAAGGCATGGCTCAACTTTGTAGGTTGTGTCATAGAAGAGATTGCCCCTAATGACCTCAATAGCTAGCATGGGCTAGCTACATTCCACAACATAATACAGGGTGACATATGGAGGTATTCAAGAATTTGGCATGATAGAAAGTTGAATATGAGGAGAGATTGGTGGAGCTCAACTGAGTGACAACTCAAAGGGATTAGGGATTGATTAATCTTTAGGCAGCAAGAGCATGACCAACACCCATAGTCAACCAACCTTATGGGATTTCCCTATAGGAGGAGCTAGATATTTTGTGATCCAAGAGAGATCAGTTGTAGCAACAGTATATAGAGGCATGGGTGGAGGTGTTGGAGCTCAATGGCGAGGGTGGAGGCCTGTTGGCATGGCATGGCTTCAGGAGCTACTCATGTTCTACTACCTCATATCAATAGCCACCACCAAGACCCAAGGGATCTAATAGCCATAGGCCTATAGATTGAGACATGTATTATTTTGTACTATCATGACACCACATTTTGTTAGATTGGTGATTTATGTTGTATATCAATACAACTATATATGTATAAGCAATTTGAGTTTTTCATTGACATACATGCATTTATAAGATGAATTAATTAACCTAAGTGTATGTGTTAAATCCTCAATGAGGAGGATTTACAAATAGGAGAATAATTTTGAGTCATTGTAAGGAGTGCTCAACTCAAGGTGGCAACAAGGTTCCACCAAGTGGAAAATGGGTATGTGGAAGATTGTTCAAAAATGCACTGAGTCAAGGTGGATGTATTAGAAGTGAAACTTAGAAATAAATGCCAAAGTGACTGCACAACAACAAAAATTTAATGATTCCCCTCGGGCTGAAATTTGTGTCACCCCTCCTATCATATGAAAATTTTATGGCAGTTTGGTCATTTAAATGCTGTCCAAAAATGTTTAATTTATGAATTTTTATATAAAATCTTTTATAAATGCAATATCTTGAAAAATTGAATAATTATTAGTAATAAATATAAAAATCTACTGTTATAATTAACAATTAACAAAAGTTTCTAAGTTCATATTAAAAACAAATCTTGTTAAATATATTCTAAAAGTTAAAAATAATTATATTCTATTTTGAAAAGATTCTAAATTGATATATATTTTTATAATAATATTATAAATCACATATATTAATATAAAAAAAATGATAACTATTATAAAAATGTCAAAAGTTTCTAAATTCGTTTTAGAAAATATTCAAAAAAGTTATATTCTATTCTAATTTAATTTATCTTTTTATAATAAAAATTATAAAATGATATATATTATAAGTTAAAATACTATATTATATTTTGCTTATAATATTTTTTTACGGTTTAATAAAAATATAGCAAGTCAAACTATACGGTCTAATAAATTTTATAGCTGTAATATACGGTCTAAAATTGAAAAAACGTCAAATAGACCATCAAATTCCGAGGGAATTGGGGAAAAATCTCAACACACTAGAATTAGTCTAAGTGAGAATAGAGATGTGACATGATTTGCATGTGTGCAATTACTAATCCTCACACCTTTGTTGGAGAAGCCCAATCCATGGAAGACTATGCGGATCCAAAATGAAGTTTGCACAAATTTAGAAATCTTTTGCGCTAAATGTGAAGTTCTTGAGATTTCGATGGAGGGAGTGTCGTACCATCAAAGATGTATAGCGCAGCCTTCTACTTGTGTTAGACGCCTTCCAACAAAGATCATTGTGGCTATATAGATCATTTATTTTTTGAGACTTACCAAATGATGGAGGGATGAACAAAGGTTGATCCTTCTTCTTAATGGAGTTGATAGCTCATTCTACTATGGAAGGTCCACCTAGATAATCATTGGTATCCACCCTCTTTTTATTAACCTTTTCCAAACTCCCAAACCTTGAATCACTCTACCTTGGGTCTTTGAAACATGACAAGGGTCACTACCTTTTTCATCTTTTTAATAAGGCCTATATTTTGTTAAGATAATAATTCCAACATCTTTTTATAATTGAAACTCAACTTTGTATTTTCTAATTTGAGCCTTAATAACTTATCTTTCAATTATTTTGAGGTAATCATCCCTTCCTTTCCTTGAGGTAAAATTATCTCATAATTTTTCTTCTCTCCCCAAATATTTGTATTCCTCTTATTGATTACTATGAATGTGACCTAATTTGTTGCACTTCATGCAAATAATAGAGTCCTCATGCACAATATGTTACAACTAATTCCTCTATTTTAAGGATGTGATGACAAAACAAGAAGGATCATTATACAATTTATCATTTATATATGATATAACTTAAATTAGTAATTTTATATAATTACTGACTACATTAAAATCTACGAGTTGACTAAGTATTTTAGCTATTCTAATCATCACTTCATCCTCCTAGCACTCCAACAATAAACTAGATGCCTCCCCCAAATAGGGATCCTATTGATGTTCTTGTTCTTAGGTTTAAACTTTAGTTTCTATTTTCTTAGGAAGATCCTTATTCTACACAAAAACCAAGGATCTCCCAAGAGGGACCTAACATTTTCCTTGTAAATTGAAAATAAAAGTAATAAAAAATCTTTAGGTACAAAGTAATATTTTTTATTTATAATGAGTGTTTATTTTTCATTAACCAATGGATTGGTTAAAGAGAGAGATCATTTATTTAAACAAAAGGAAACATCAGCTTGAAGAGAACATGTGTAGTAGTATATCACGGGAATCAAACATGTAGAAAAGCACTACCAAAGAAGTATACCAAAAACAATGAATATTTTCCAAGGTCATGTGGATATTTAGGTCTTTATAAAAGGTTGAAAAGTACAAATTTTACTTTTAATCTTTTCTTTCTTTAGTGAAAACTAGAAAGATAAAATCATAGGGAAAAATTATTTTGCTCATCACTGTATCAACTTAATTTAATATACAAAGAAAATATTTATACAAAGAGAACATGTGTAGTAGTATATCATGGGAATTAAACATGTAGAAAAGCACTACCAAAGAAGTCTACCAAAAAAATAAAATTTTCTAAGGTCATGTGCATATTTAGGTCTTTATAGAAGGTTGAAAGGTACAAATTTTACTTTTAATTTTTTTCTTCTTTAGTGAAAAGTGAAAACTAGAAAGATAAAATCATAGGAAAAAAATATATTTTACTCATCACTATATCCAACTTAATTTAATATACAAAGAAGACATAAATTATATAAAAAAATATTATATATTAATTTGAATAAATTAAAATGAATTTTAAAGTGATAAAAAAAGTATTTGCAAACTATGCATTTCCTATAGTTGCAAAAGGAAATTAAAAAGGGAAAAATAATCTCAATTTGATTTATTGAATTTGGGAAATTATGCTTCAAAATAAAATAAACTAGTAATCACACCTTGTTGTGCAATGGGTACGTGGATGAGGTGTGGAAGGTCAATTAAGGAGAATTTTGGGTTTTCTTTTGCATACATTTGTGTAGTACATGAGGTCAATTGATAGGAAATTTAGGAAACAATATTGTTTGTGCAACAAAAGTCTCAATGGAGAGTGATAGCTTCAAATAAATTATGCAATCACTTACAACGATTCAAACATAAATTGAAACAAAACTTTTGAATCAAGAAGATAATCAAACTAAACTCCATTATCAATAGGCTTAAGTTATTTTTGCAATAGGGAAAGGGAGAGATAGAGGGGGAAAGATCAAGCAAGAGAAAGAGGCAAGGAGATAGAGATAGAGAAGAAGATAGAGGTAGATATGGAGATGGAGATTGCCAAGTGGCAACGTGCCATTCCCCAAATCCTTCAAACAATATTCAACAACCTCCTTTCAATTGTAAAACCAAAATAAGCAGAGCTAGTAGCTGAACATTGCCTAGTTTGATTTTTCTTTAAAATAGTTTGTATTTTACTGTGTATATACGACCCTGTGTGGTCTGCCCAGCTAATGACTGTAATCCTTTAAAGTTTACGATATCTAACACAAAAAATTTAAAACCAAAATGAAATCCCCCTGCAAAGTCTGTCAACCAAGATCCATAAATTTCACCAGTAAAAAATATTTTTCCACCTCACCAAACAATTCCACGGATGGGGATTCTGTAGTGTTCTCATCAGTAGCTTCCGGCTGTATTTAGATAGTTTTGCACAGTCTATTAAGGTTCTATGGGGGCATATATCATTGGCTATGTCTGAGGGCAGCAAACCCTTTAAGCAGAATACGGCAAACTTTGAAACCAGCAAAATTATCTATAGATTTCTTCGAAAGCCCAGGCGCCACCATTAATCAAAATCGAAAAAAACATACGGTCTGCCAATCCTCCTCAGCCAGCCCAAATCAAGCCCCTCATCAGATGGCATGATATTTTTCAGAGTATCACACCATATCCATTATGCTTCTCAAACGATTACAATTTATATAGTACATATATAGATGTGGACATGCTCAGGGTGCTTGTAAAACCTTAAATTTATGTTTATTGGCTACAAATTCTCTATATTGATCACAATCCATGGCTCCATTTTATTATATTAAAAATAAACTCTCAATTTTGACTTTTTATGAAAAAATTATGATCCCTAAAAGTTTCAACGGAGAGAAGTTGCAGTACCAGTTTCATCATAATATCATGGGCCAGGCCACACGCTATGTTTTTTTGGCATACCGTTAGACTCCCTTCTCTTTAATTTAACTCAGGGTGTGGTCCTTTGCTGCTCGTTAAATCTTGTTTTGTAAATAGTTCCACCATAAAATAGAAGCTTAAATTGATTTCAAATACAATGATACCATTCAGACTATCATTAACACTGAACAATCTCTCTAACAAATTTATGTACATATTGCAAGCTCACAGAAAATAAAATTTAACTATGATATTTTATAGCTTTATATTCAACAAGAGCCAACAGAAAAAAATTATTACATTTTCACAAAGTTGGTAGAATAGTGGTTGTTCAAACTATTCCTCCACCCCACCCATAAGGACATCCACTAAGCAATGCATTAGGGGGAAGAATGATATTTTTTGCACCAGTTGATAAACATTTGCTTACTCTGGACTGGCTATCTAGAAGAATTTGAGAAACCAAATTTGCATGGAAGGCTTTGTGGCTTCCAAAGAAATCCCTCCTAGCCTCTTCTCTTTTCTTTGCAATTTCTTTTAACTTCACTTGATCCTGGCATACAGCCCCGCGTTCCTGTATTACTCTGGCATTGTTTTCCTCTGTCTCCTGCAAACTTCTTCTCAACTCCTCAAGCTCATTCTTGAGTTTACTGTTTTCTGCATTCAGTTCTGCAGGTATTCCAACTTGTGTTTGAAGCTCATTTTGCAGCCCTGCAACTGTACCTGCGATATCTGCCTTACAAGTTTCCCACAAGCATAAATCTTCATTCATCTTTTCATGCAATTTGTTATTCCTATCATTGCTTTCTTTCAACTTATATTCCAGAATATGTTTTTCATCTGTTAAATGCTTGTACAATTCATCATGTTCCTGACTCATTATCCTTTTTTCATACAGCAGACCTGCAACTTTGCCTTCCAATTTTTCTTTACAAGTATCCCACAAGCCCAATTTTGCATTTAATTCTTCAATCCTTTCATTGCATTCTTTCAACTCCTTCTGCAACTCATTCTTTTGTTCTCTCAGTACAGCACACTGTTTTTTATGATTCTGGCTCAAAAAATTTATTTTGTCAAGCTCATTTTGCATGCCTTCCAAATTTTTTTCAAACTCATTTTTTTCGTGTCTTGATTGACACCACAGTTTTTCATGTTTCTGACTCAACATTCTCGCTTCATTAACCTCATTCTTCAGCTTTGCAACTTTGTCTTCGAATTCTCTCTTACAAGCCTCCCACAGGCACCCATCTTCAGTCATTTTTTCCTTCAGTTCTTTAGTCTCATTAATTGATTCTTTCAGCTTATTTTCCAATTCAAATTTTTGTTTACTTATTTCATTGCAAGATACTTGGTTCTTCTGGGCCAAAATTCTTGATTCATTAAGCTCATTTTGCAGCTCTGCAATTATTTTTTTGTAATTGGCTTCACAAATGCTCCAAAAAGAGGCATTTTCAGTCATTTCTGCATTCAATTCTTTATTCCTTTTATCGAACCCTTTCAACTTTTCTTCCAACCGTTTTTTTTCATCTCTTAGATGAATACAAAATTCTTCATGCTTCAGTCTTGTTTGATTGAGCTCATTTTGCAGCCCTGCAACTGTGCCTTCCAACACTGCCTTGGATGAATCCCACGAGCAAATATCTTTAGTCATTTTTTCCTTCAATTCCTTAGCTTCATCATCGAACTCTTTCAACTTTTCTTCCAAATGTTTTTTTTCATCTCTTAGTTGAATGAAGGATTCTTCATGCTTCAGTCCTGTTTCATTGAGCTCATTTTGCAACCCTGCAACTGTGCCTTCTAACTCTGCCTTAAACAAATTCCACAAGCATGCATCTTCAGTAACTTTTACCTTCAATTCTTTAGTCTCATCATATGAATCTTTTAACTTATTTCCCAGCTCAATATTTTCTTGTCGTAATTCTATGCCCAATTTTTCATGTTTCTGACATATGTTTCTTATTTCTTTAAGTTCATCTTGCAGCTCTGCAACTCTTCCTTTCAACTCTACCTTACAAGCATCAAACAAAAATCCATCTTCAATAATTTTATGTTGTATTTCCTTATTTATATCATTAGATTGTTTCAACTTGTTTTCCAGCTCATTTTTTTCTTCTCTTAGCTTTGTGCACAGTTCTTCATGTCCTTGGCTCAATAGTCTTGTTTCATTAAGCTCATTTTGCAGCCCTGCAACCCTGCCTTCCAATTTTGTCTTGCAAGAATCCCACAGCTGCTTATCTTCAGTCATCTTTGCATTCAATTTCCTAGTACCATCATTTATTCTTTTCAAATTATTTTCCATTTCAATTTTTTCTTGCCTTAACTGAGAGCACAATTCTTCTTGTTCCTTACTCAATTTTCTAGTTTCATCAATCTCATTTTGCAGCTCTGCAATTTTTCCTTCTAAATTCACCCTACTAGAATCCCACAATCTCTTATCCTCGACCATCTTTGCTTTTAATTTCTTAGCACCTTCATTGCATTTTCTCAACTCATTTTTATCAGTTCTGTGTTTCACGCACATTTCCTCATGCTTCTGGTTCAACACTTTTCTTTCATTAACTACAGAAGCAAGCTTATTTAGTAGCTCTACAATTTCTCCTTGCATATCTGCCTTACAAGCATCCCATAAACATCTATCTTTATTCATCTTTCCTTGTAATTCCTCAATCATATCGTTGCATTCCTTCACCTTATTTTCCAACTCCTGTTTTTCCTGTCCTAATTGAGAGCATAATTTTGCATGACTCTCACTCAATATTCTTGTTTGATTAAGATCTTTTTTCACTGATTGTAATTCCTTAATCTCGTCATTGCATTCTTTCAACTTATTTTCTAACTCATTTTTCTCTTGTTCTAATTGAGTACATAATTTTTCATGACTCTCACTCAATATTCTAGTTTGATTAAGCTCATTTTTCACTGATTGTAATTCATTGATCTCATCATTGCATTCTTTCAACTTATTTTCCATCTGATCTTTCTCTCGTTCTAATTGAGAGATTAATTTTTCATGACTCTCACTCAACATTCTTGTTTGATTGAGCTCATTTTTCAGAGATTGCAATTCTTTAATCTTGTCATTACATTCTTTCAAATTGTTTTCTAGCTCATCTTTTTCTTTAGCTAATTGAATACATGATGTTTCATGGTTCTCACTCAATACTCTTGTTTGAGTAAGCTCATTCTTTAGCTCTTGAATTGTGTTTGCCATGGTTTCCTCACAATAATTCCACTGACTTTTGTCTTTATTCATATTTACAAACAATTCCTCAAATGCCTCATTACTCATTTGCAACGCATTTTTCAACTCATGTACTTGTTTTCTTTCATTGGTGATTGTAATCAGTAAATTTTGATTCAGGCTCTTCAAATTTGTCACCTCATCACTTTTACTTTCCTCTCTATCATCACTTGCATTTACTTTTGTTGGTGCTTGTTGACCAAGGCTCTGCAAATTTATCATCCCATTATGGATTTATTATTAGTTTCCATGCTATCCTATACATTTATTTCACTAGTGAAAGTTCAGATTTTACCTGCTTGGTATTTCCTTTTCCTTCATTTCCATTTCCTCTCAGGCTCTTCAAATTTGCCACCTTATCACTTTTGTTTGCTTCTCTGTCATCACCCAAATTTAGTTCTGTTGTTGCTTGTTGACCATGGCTCTGCAAATTTATCATCCGATTATGGATTTGTTATTAATTTTCATATTATCCTATACTTTTATTTCATTAATGAAGGTTCAGGTTTTACCTGCTTGGTATTTCCATTTCTTTTATTTCCCCTTCCTCTTAAGCTCTTGCAATTTGTCACTTCATCACTTTCTCTTGCTTCTCTGCTATCACTTGCATTTAGTTTTGTTGGTGCTTGTGGACCGAGGCTCTGCAAATTTATCATGCCATTATGAATTTATTAATACTTTCCATGCTATCTTATACATTTATTTCATTAGTAAAGGTTTACATTTCACCTGCTTGATATTTCCTTTTCCTTCATTTCCCTTTTCTATCAGGTTCGCCAAATTTGTCACCTCATCACTTTTGCTTGCTTCTCTGCCATCATTTGCATTTACTTTTGCTGGCTTGTTATTGAGGCTCTGCAAGGTTATCATGCCATTATGGTTTATTATTAGTTTCCATACTATCCTATACATTTCTTTCATCGGTCAAGGTTCAAGTTTTACCTGCTTGGTATTTCCTTTTCCTTCATTTACCTTTGCTGTATCATTCCTTAAATTTGTAACCTCATCACTTTTGCTGGCTTCTCTGCCATCATTTGCATTTACTTTTGTTGGCGCTTGTTGAACGAGGCTCTGCAAGGTTATCATGCCATTATGGATTTATTATTAGTTTCCATACTATCCTATACATTTCTTTCATCGGTCAAGGTTCAAGTTTTACCTGCTTGGTATTTCCTTTTCCTTCATTTCCCTTTTCTATAAGGTTCGCCAAATTTGTCACCTCATCACTTTTGCTTGCTTCTCTGTCAGAACTTGCATTCAGTTTTGTTGCTGCTTGTTGACCTAGGCTCTTCAAGCGTGTCACCTCATCACTTTTGCTTGCTTCTCTGTCATCATTTGCATTTAGTTTTGTTTGCGCTTGTTGACCGAGGCTCTGCAAGTTTATCATGCCATTATGGATTTATTATTAGTATCCATACTATCCTAGACATTTCTTTCATTTGTCAAGGTTCTATTTTTACCTGCTTGGTATTTCCTTTTCCTTCATTTCCCTTTCCTCTTGCCATATTACTATAATCCCTGCCACAAAACACAGTAAAAGTACTTGCAATTCTTAATACAAGAGATAACAATTAGTAGGCCTGTGAAGCAATTTTTGAGTTTGCAGGAATAATAAGATGAGAACCAACTATATGTCAAGAAATTGTTTAGAAATTACAAATGAGTTCCTGAAAATGGCTTAGATAAACTCCAATCTACAAGAAAAGAGAATCAGAACCCCTACATTCTATATTGCAAAAAAAGTGTTTGTTTATAATTCCTGTGATAAACATCAAGCAAGACATCAATTTGATACATAATTGTTTTGAGATATGAAACCCTATGTCTTTCTGAATTCAAGCATGTGAATTTTATTCTAGAATAGGCATGCCATCACCATCAGGATAACCCTAACCCCCTTTAGTACACTTCTATAAAACAAGAATATATATCAATATTCTCTGGATCCATGAAAATATAGCCATCATCAAGATGAAGATTTGATCATATCTCTATAGCCATTACAGAGTAAGAAGTATGTTCAGAAAATGTATATTCCTTTTTGACACAGGTTTATCCAGAATCAGTCTTATTTTGTTATCTAAAAAGTTTTCAGCCCCGAAAATTTATAATAGAAATGGAATTCAAAACACATACCCGAATCTAATACTGAAGAACTGCTGCTATAAACCAACTTTGTTTACAGAAAATAGATCTTCAAAGGATAGCACTCTATTGTAAATATGCAGACTATAATCCTTTACGAAGAATGTTAAACAGGTCGATGCTTTCAAACAGTTAGAATGAGAATTGTGTGTTATGTACAGGGAAATTGAGGTTATATAATTGGCAACTGCAGATTTTGGAAGGAGGGTTGCGTCCCTTCGGCTAAAATTTCGCTTTTATATTTACGTGTCTGTAAAATTTAACTCCTAACAAACGGTTAGAAATTGAAAAGACTTGTAATTTGATTTTTCCTTCTTTAAATTATGGATAACACATTAATGACTGACTTTCACTGGGAGAGGAATAGGAAGGAAGATGCTTAAGAAGGCAAACAACATGGTTAAGAAGGAAAAAGATTGAGAGATATTACAGAAAAAGTTAAAAATAGAAAAAATTTAATATTTTAATAATTTAAAAAGTATTTTTAATTTTAAAAAAAATAAAAGCATGTTTTTATATAAAAAATTATACAAATATATCTAGATTTTTTTTCAATTATATATACTATCGCTCGAAGGTTCAAGGATTAGGTCACTAGTATGTTAATATGTTAGAGAGTATGTGTTTGTACATGGGTGCATATGATTGAATTAAATAATTAATAATAAGTGCTAAATAATGGAATGAAATAAATTTAGCCAGATCTAGATTTTTTCACTTAGACAAATCTAGATTTTTTCCTAAAAAAATTTGGGTATTATCTGATTTTGAAATATTTGCATGCAAATTTAAAACAAAAAGCAATGCAAATGAAAAAGGAAAGTTGTCATCAAATTGACAAAAAATATTGCAAATGGAAATAGAGTGTTCCCATCTAGGTGGAAAATCAATATTTATTCAATTATACATATAATGGTTCTCTTAATTTATTATATTGTTTAATTATTTTAATATTTAAAGTCCATCAAATATAGTATTTAAAATTCATCATCTAAAATATTTTTATGTTGAAAGGGATTCACTTAGATATTATGACTTTTAGGATTTTAAAGGGGAGATTTAGGTTTTTAATGGTGAAATTTGTATACTTTGGCTCTTTTTCATTTGTTTTAGGTTCACTTTGATTTGGTTTGTCTTTTAGAAACCAACTAATATATAAGTGGTATATTTTTGTGTAAAAGTTGATCATTAGGTAATTACTTGTCATGGATTTGATCATTAGTCAAAATTCATTAAATTGGCTCACCTAAGAGTTTGATTGAGTAGAAGATGACCCTCACTTAGCAAGCTCCTTAAAGGTGTTTGTCAACATTGCTAGTCACTCAATATAGGTCTAGATAGCTAGGTGAACAAGATCACATAAACCAAAAGATAAAATTTGTGCACAAAAGAACAATATTGAGGGATTTAGATCGATTATGTGGAACACTTTCATATTGGATCTTTACGGTGAGAAATCATCATGGAGCATTTAATGGCTGATTTTTAGATTTAAGAGCCACTTGTTTAACACATCGAAGGGTTTTGAAGTAGTGAAAATTAATTTTATATTGCTTGCTAGAGTCATATTGATGTCAAATATAGAGCTAGTTACCATTATTTTTATTTAAATTGCCCACATTTATTTATGAATACCAACCTCGACATTGTATCCTAAGGTAGACTTATATATTAGACTTAATTTTCTTAGGAGGCATTATTTCATTCTATGTGTAATTTTTTTCATAGATTTGGTAATTGATTTTCCTTGCATTTTAGATACACTCACTCCACTTGTTCATAAATTATTCTTCTTTTCATCTTGATGATTCATCTTTTAAAGCTTCATAATTACGCAATTCATCCATACTTTTAACATAAGGTGAGAAGTAAATTGCAATTCAAGGATGGGGTGTAACATATATGTCTAATACTGCACTGGGAGTGAGGCATTCTTGTCATCATGAAACCTCAATTGTAAAGCCCTATCCCAATAATTATTCCCTTCATACAAAAAAAGATCTAGCATAATAAGGAATACCATTTGAAATGTATCACTATGTTGTCATCTTTTATTATCACCAACTATTTATGAACACCTAATGCAATAAAAGTGGAAAATTCAAACTCCCTATTGATCTGATTGCATTTTGAATAATGTAGCCATCATCATCATATGTCTTGGAATTTGGGTCCTAACATCAACACCCAAAACTTTACATAGAGAAAGGTAGGTCTTAATGAAATAATATTCCAAAATATTGATATTAAAGGACTCCATTCCAATGGAGAAAACATCCAAACCCCTAACCTTATGAATAGGAAGCCAAATAATTTTGTAATTGGTTCTATCATTATGATACTCCTTGGTTAGGGAATTGAAATCAATAGGCTTATTGGTTACTAAATTTAGGTTTAAAGCCTTTGAAATATATTCCTTTTCAATCCTTACTAATTCACCATAATTTCTAGCTAAGACAACCCTAGCACTAGCATCATATCTATCTGCAATAGTTCTAGTGAATTCTGGATATCCACAAGAATGTTTGGAACAATCAATTTACCTAGGCCAAGGTTCCAAATATTTGAAATAAGACTCTTTGAATACCTTTTCTTGTACCAGTGCTCAAAGAGTGACCATCCATTAATAGAGATTTTGGCATCCCAACAATCTCTAACATGGTCTAACAATCTATCTAATAGAATCTCGGAGCCTTGGGCATGCATTTCCCTCCATGAAGACCTTGGGATTTGGATCATGAGGTCCTCATCCAATTCCCTCTTTTTCTTTACAGGTTGGGAGTTGGTTTGACTCATGGCTCAAGGTTTTTAATAACTAGGGTTTTAAAATTAGGACAAACTAAGGCTTTGAGATTCTTTCAATATAACAGTAAAACCCTAATGATGTGAAAACATGCAAATTTGACTATAATTTGAAAATTAGGATGAATATTTGAGGAATTACCTATGGAATGCTTGGAAACCCTTATTTTCTTCTAAAAACACTAGAGGGTGATCCCACAAAGCTGGTTTACAGTTTCTAGGAGATTCTGATTTTTGCTGAAATAACATATTTTTCAAAAATATAATGATTTAAGCCTTAAAAAGTTCCATTTAAAGCATTCCAATTGAAGAGGGTTTGATCTAGGGTTTGATCAAACTACCTTAGATCAAACCTCCTTGGATAGAACCCCACTAGTTTTAAACCATTCCTATAACGGAGTCTCCTTTACACCTATCAAAATGCTGATAAAAAACCACTTTTGATTTACCTTTTGGGGAATCAAATGAATTCATTTAAAATTTATTTTTTTTAAGTATGTAGTCCTTATTATAAGCTTCCCAAAAAGTATAATTTAAATAGATTTAATTTTATTATTATATTTAATTTTTATTTCTTGTGAATGTAGGTTTTTCACCGAAAATCAAGCTCTTTGTTCTACACATGGAAAAATAGCAGATTATCAAAAAAAAATTGAAAAATATGAGTGCACCAGTTATTGAAGTCCTTGATCCAACAAAAACAAAAATTGAATTTCAATACATACAAAAAAAGTTGCGTGTTATACGGTCGTGCTATGTCTGAATTGTAATTGGTTTGACTTCAAAACTTGATTAACTATTTAACCAAGTGGAAGCACTAAATATCGGAGTTACAAATCTAAATTTGAAAGAATTAGAATTTTATCCTTCATGAAAAAAAAGTTATGCGTTATACAGTGAGCATCACTTTTTAAAAATGTTGTTTTCTGAAAAAAGTTAGTTTTTGAGGGAGATGGAAAAAGAAGTGCAATCTAATTCCAAAAAAATTGAAAAAAATATATTTAGAATCTACAGACAAAATGTCACGAAACTCTAGTTTGCACCATCTTCAAATTCCTCACAGTTTAGCTGCTATAGGTGCCCGAAAGTGAAGATTTAGTTAAAAATAATAATTTAAGTGCCCAGTTTGGCAAAAAATTGTAAACCACTATTGTGGGATCATCATAGAGAATGCACCAATTTTTTTTGAAACAACAATAACACTAATAATGCAATAATAAAATATCACACTTGCACGAAAATATTAATATTTCAAAATCAAAATTCTAACAATACCCTTTGGTTGCAAATATTCCCAAAACCCCTCTTAAGCTATAAAATTGGCATTTTCTTCATTTCCCAACAAATTGGGCATGGTAACCTCGCCATTTTAAAAAATTAAATTTTAAATGAAACAATTAATTTAAGCATCTAAATTTCCAAATGAAATAAGTTGGGAGGATTCTACACTCCTCTAATCATTCTCCTACAAACAAATTTGAAGAAAAAAGATTGATTGAATCTAAAACAATGAAAATACCTCAATGTCGGCTCAAAAATTTAAAATGTAAAGTTTGTCAAGCATGCCAAATGAGGACCCACAAAAATTAGCAAGCATGATCCCCTTCAAAATCTATTCCAACAAATCCAATCCC
Organism: Sequoia sempervirens; assembly: GCA_007258455.2. NCBI lineage: Eukaryota > Viridiplantae > Streptophyta > Pinopsida > Cupressales > Cupressaceae > Sequoia > Sequoia sempervirens. The sequence goes on along the minus strand of VDFB02031249.1, from coordinate 39,547 downwards.
ATTGAATTCCCTTTTCGATTGCATTCCCAATCAACAATTCAAATATTTTACCATGAGAGGGTTTTCTCCTCTCTTCATTTTCTTCTCAATAAAAATTACATAATGAAATAAAATCCCTTTTTCCTATTTACTCTTTTCCAATTTCCAAATAAATCAAAATAAAAATGCATTTTCTCTTTCTTTGATTTCCAATTTCCTCAAAACCCAAATAGACATATCAATCCATTTTTAAATAACCTATATCATTTAAATTTGGGATTTAAATCCATATAAGCATATTCATTAAATTTACAAAAATCAAAATTCAACAAGATAATTTAATCACACACAACTCACAATTCCCAACCCAAGGATTTTTCAAATTTTAAATTAAACAATAACTTACTTTCATTTTATTTTCCCCTTTCCCGAAACACAGAGAATATTTTAATAATTAATATCAAAATCATTTAAATTCTTAATTTTATATATGAGAAAAAAAAATGAAATGTAAACCATTAATTAAATCAAGCATTCACTAATCATTCACGACACATAGGGATTATGTAATAACTCTTAAATTAGATTTGGGTTCACATACTAAGGTCAAATATGACACATACCATACTTGATTCAAGTATGATCATGGAATGGATAGGGATCAAGCCCAATGTTACATCTCTAAATTAACAATTATTGGGGAATAACTCAGACCTGTGTAGCCAAGTAGAGAAATAACCTTGTACTTGTAACTATTCAATGCATGTTAAGGGTACCTGAGCTCAATGTATATATAGTCGAAGCACATCATAATCACCCAACAGGGTCCAGTAGCATAAAGCATAAATAACATCTATGCATCTATCATATAAATAAATCAATCAATCATTCCTTTTGAACATCCATAAACATGATCAAATTTAATCACAACATATATAACAACAAATCACAAACTGAAGCAATTAATATATCCAAGCATACAAATATACAAAATTCCAACAATCGACATGTTGAGAAATCTCATCTCGAACATGTGATGGTTCATACACACCATTTAAAGCCATAAAATAATCACCACACCAACCATTAGGAAATGTTGAAGTTAAAACACCGATCACACATTAACAAGATGCAAACAGGAGGGGCAATACATTATCATTGATGTTTAAACATTTTTTTTCTTGAATTAGTGAATGTTCTATTTATTGTTTTAGACCACTTTCATAATTATAGATTTGATCTCACAATTAGATATTTTACCTAGTTAGTAGGTTTGATCTATGCTAATGGATTTAATATCTTCTAGTTTTTAGCTATCATTTTTAGCTTGCTTTAATGTTCCCAATTTGTTCCTACATAAAATGTTGGCTCTTTTATTTTTTATTTTGGATATGACAGGGATAACTGGTACCTTGTGTCAAACCATGTAAGGACACTAATTCAAAGACTTGATGAATGATTGAGGAATACACTCAAATATGCAATATTACCTAGATATTTATACAATATAGAAGCTATAATAATATGCTCTAATAATATGTGCAAATAGTTAATGATAGCTTTCGTATGCTACTAGAAGATGATAGAAACTAGAATGGAATAAAATTTATTAGGGATTAGATCTTAAATATAACACCAATGGTAAAACAAAGATGTTTTCATGCCTTCACTTAGCACATAATGGTCATAAGGATCTAGATAAAGTTACCCACAATTTGAAATTTAATTTAAAATTTAGAAACGGATTCATTTCAACAAGAGCCAAAGTGATCAAGATCACTTTTGCAACTACATATCTAATTTGGGGCAAGAAAAGGGTAAAATTGGGGATCAAGAATAGTCATTAGAAATAAGTGTAAATAGGAATGGATAAGTCTTGGATTGTGTTGACTCTTCACAAAATATGTGTCATTGTACACTTGTTATTAAACAATACTCACTCTTATCAAATTGGGTCCAAAACATAAGGCAAATGTGCATGGGTGTGCAGTCTTCACCATAACATATCCCCCCCTTTGATGTGGATGGAAACTATCATGAGTATGGTTGTTAAAGTAAAAACACATGCAACCAACAAAATACCAAATTTGAAGACCTATGAAAATGATACATATATGGAAGAAGATATGATCTTAATACTTGTTTTCTTGAAATAAGTTCTTCATCTTGAAGAACCTACAAAATATTTAAATAAAAGAAATGAGTAGCATCACATAGGAATTTAAAATAATAATGTTTTGTCTATAATCAAAATAAAAAATAAAAAGAAAGGTAGGTTTAGAGATGCCACCCTTAATGAAACAAGGTTGATAGATAGTGTCATGGGGCACCTAAATATATTTGATAAACTTTAGATCTATGGATAGATTGAATCATATGCTTATCCTATGATCATTCTTGAATAAGAGGAATTTTAATCACCTCACTTTCCCCCTCTAATTATTTGCATAAAAAATATGTAAATAAATTGGAGGGTAGATCATATATATAAATAAGATAAACCCCAATAAAGGTTAGATATGATGGAATAGATAGCATGTGTCATTTAACACCCAAATACGAGAAGTTATGTTCATGAAAGTACCACAAAATGATAGGAGAGAATATTCTCTTATTAATTACATCAAATAGAGCAAGATATATATCCATGAAGTGTTGAATAGAGGTATACTATAAGACCAAACAAATGTGAGATATTGTCATGAAAATCATAAACCTTATAATCATGAGCATAAGATATAGGCATGATGAACATTATAAATCCTACCTAATTTTTTTCAGATAATTGGTAAAAAATGAGGTTTGAAAGGGACCCAATTTCTATCCAATAAATTAATTAATCACCATTAATAGTAGATAATTTATAACTAAGAGCAAGGATTGATAAACATGTTGAAATTAATGCTCAAAATTTAAAATAATAAATGCAAGCATTTAGCTCTAATATTTATGTTGAATCTAACTCTATTAAATGTGCCAAAGTGTCTCTCCATTATTATAGAAAACTAGGGCTTATCATTTAAATTCATTATAATTTATATAAAACATTTTCTATCAAGGAAATATCCTTGACTACAAAATCAACCAAGTCACAAGTGTATTTTTTTTGCTACACAAACAAATATAATCTCCACTAATTCCAAGATCTTCACCTTTGTTTTTTGTTTTATAAAACCTAGTTTATGCTCCAAGAACCAAACAAAAATACATGGCCAAAGGCCTCAACTATACAAGGAAATACAACTTTGGGCATAATTCTAGCAAATAGACCAAAACCCACTTAAGGAACTAAACCTGTGACAAGAACCCAAACCACATCGAGAGAACAAGAATGTGAATGGAGTAGCCTAGCCATTGGGGGATGAGACTTGATATCCTTTTGCATAATTTTAATGAATTCATATAGAAAATTCATTCACCAAACTTTAACATTCTTTCCCATTCTAGCATAAAGATTAACATTGAAATTTGTTGCCCAATCCACAACCTTATTACTAACCCGCTTGATATGGAAACATCTATATTTTGAGAAATCAAGCATAGAGGATTCAACCTTTTCTAGGATCATGTCAAGACACTATTTCTTTACTTCCCTACCTAGAAAAACCTCAATAACTAACTTGGAATCACCCTCGATCTAAATCCAATGCCACCCTTTACTCTTGGCTAGATCCAGACCTTTGAGGAAATTTTAAGCCTCGGCCAAATTTTTAGAATCTATCCCACAGTCAGTAGCAAACAAGCCAACCAGATGAACCCTATCATCCCTGAAGACACCACCACTACTAGCCACCTCGAGGTTACCTTTAACCGCCCTATAAAAATTAAACTTGATCCATCCAACACCTAGAGCGACCTAGCTAACTCTTTGCTCTTTCAACTTTCCTATAGAAAAAACCACTCCCTAGCCACCAAAATCATGGCCAAGCATCAACCTAGCAGATCTCATTTTTATTCACATCTTTGAATTTAGCACTCCTAGTCTCCTGCAATTCAGCCAAAGAACTTTCAATCCTATCCCACACTCTCTCCACTCCCTACTCCATAACTTGAAACACCCTCCTATTCCATTCAAGCTAGATATTCTAAAGAATAGTAGCAAGAGCATCCATCCAAATAAATTTCAACCCCAGACTCTTGATCTTTAAGCACCAAGTGTCCAACAGTAGAGGGAAGATCTTAGGGATGACCCACACAAGACTTCACTTAAGAAAGTAGAAAGACCACAACTATCTAGCATAGGAACAAAGAATTAAAAACAAATGATCATTACTCTCTTCCACCTCCAATCACAACACGCATCTGGACAAACTAGATTTTCCCAACCTCTACAAATGATCCCAAGTGAAAGCTCTACATTTCCACACAAACCACAAAAAATAATTCTCTTTAGGGAGCCCAAACTTGTACAAAATATGACTCGTAGAGTTAACATCAACCCCCTACAACAATAAGAATTATAAGCCTTCTTAAGTGTCACTGGCCACAACCTTTAAAGCCCCAAACCCTGCTATCCTCCGCACCCTAGTTTGGAATGGGCCATTACTCAAGCCTAAGCTAAATGGAAGCACATGAACCCACCAGCTCAACAAATGAAGTAGCCAGACACTTCCACTGAAGCTACCCACTAGACTTCTCTATGTAATGACTAACTCTATCCCCCACCACTTCTTCGAAATGACTGACCAAAGGCCTAACATCTGGAAAGTCCTTCAAGGCACAATCTTCCAGTCAACAGTCTCTCCAAAATTTGATATTTTGACCATTACCCATCCTCCACCGAATGTCAAGAGCAATAAGAGAAGTGCACAATCTAAGGGAGTTCCAAACACTAGAACCCTTAGGGAGCTCAACCTTAAACAACTGCCCCTATCATTGCCTAAGTATTTAGCTTGTTAAAATTTCTTCGTTGTTTATGTCCTTCAACATAGATTTACCAGACAAACTTAGCCCCTAAGGCTCTATTCATACTGAGACATATTCTTATCCCCGACCCTCCTTGCCTCAATGGTTGGCATATCTTAAACCAACTCAGCAAGTTGTGCTTGAAGGAATTTTCACGGCTACCCCACAAGAAGAGTCGTTGTTCTCTGTCAATAATCTTAACAAATTTCTAATAGGGATCTGGAACACATCTATAGTAAAGACGGGGATCGCCACAAAAGATGACTTGAGAAGCATAATACTCCTAAAAAAAGACAACTAACACCCCTTCCAAGAGGTTGGCTTACGTTGAACATGGTCAACAATCGAGCTCCAATCAACAATAGATAACCATTGGTCAATAAGAGGCATACCAAGATACTTGCTAGGAAACTTATCCACTTCAAAACCAAGGATATGCTAAATTTCCAATCTTTCCAAACGCATGTCTTTAAGAAAAAGGACTTTAGATTTATCACAATTAACGACCTGCCCAACAGATTTTTCATAAAGATCCTAAAAACAAGAAAATAGGGGTGAGCTATTCCACCTTTTAGGAGATGGAACACACAAAGGGGGGCCCTATTTTACTCTATTTCATTCAAGGAAACCCTAGACATCTCAATCCAATGGTCCAAGTGAGAGAAGAGATCTACTATAAGGTCTCCTAGGGTTTGATTAAAGACTAAAGGGGGTTCACCACTAAGCAAAGGCTTAGAAAGAAAGAGATACAAATGATATGCAAATGTAACTATATAACCTAGGAAGTAAAACTCAAAATCAAAAGAATGGATTGAGAATGAACAGAAGTGCACCTGGAAAGCTGAATATTTCTGAAATAAGATCTAAAATCCTGAAATGTTAAATTTTGATGCAAATTGGGATTCATATGTCAGTTGGGGTGATTTAGTTCCAATTTAGGGTTTCGGGATGGATCCAAAATCTGCAACTAGTAAGCCAAGATCTACATAAAATATATGAAAACTGGTATACTAGGACTCATACGCCACAAGTGGCGATTTAGCCCCAGTATCAGGGTTGATCTAAAACTTCGATATCCTCTAGTGATCTATTGTAGCTTCTCTCCTTCCTGATTTCTGAGTCTAAAACCTTGAATCCAACCTGTAGGTGACTTACCATGATCTCACATGAAAGGTGACAACTTTGACAACTTTGAAACTTTAACAACTTTCTCCAATCTTTCTCTTCAATGGATCTTCAACCTAAATCTGCAAATCACACATCATAGAGAGGGGAAAATGTTGTTTTGTTAGTGGATAGGGGTTTGCCTTGGTCAAACCCCGTTTTGGTAATCAAACTGTGAAATGAAATCAAATCTAGAATGAAGGAATGGTGAATGAGCAAATAAGTTATGTTGCAACTCACCAAACCCTTGTAACAAAGGCTACAAAATTGTATGAAATGGCTAGCATGAATATACATCTTGACCCTTGAAATAAGGTTATGGATCTTGACTTGAATGCTTGCTTGAATCATAAGAACCTACATTACAAATGTTAACTCAAAAACACACATGATGCATGATGACTTTGACATGATGCTTGATTCTTGAATATAGCTCCCAAATGCTCGATAATCAACTCTTGAATGCTCTCAAGTGAACTCTTATGATCATAAATTTTTCTTAGGAATTCTCTCTTTAATTTGCTAGGAGAAAATATGTGAAATACCCTTGTATTTATACTTGTTTATGCCAAATTTCTTGAAATTACAACACTACAAGCCAACATCAGATCTAGGAGAATAAGATCTTGCCAAGAATTTGAATTTAAAATAGGTCCAAGCTAAGCGGGTTGGGGCATATGAGTCCCAGTAGGTTAAGCTTGGGACACAAATTTCAAGATATGTTAAGTTCAATGCCAAATTCAGGTTCATGCCCCGAAACTTAGGTGGGACCTGTTGAGGTGCCAAGTTGACCCACAACATGCAGGTAAGATAAAAGTAAAAATATTTCACCTCTCTTGAAAGAGACAATCAGTAATCAGACTAATCACCTCCCAAGGTCTTTGATGTTGGTTCACAACGTTGTTTCACGAAGTGGTTGATATGGATGTAATGTTCAAGGGGCCTGTTGGTTTTGAGCTTCTAGATTGTTGCAAGATCAAACATCTATCTAAACCTACTTTAACAGGGGGTTTTAAAGAAATAGAAAAAGATAGATCAAGGTTTTCAAACTGAAAAGAATGTTGATTCATTCAACTAATCAAACTTGTTGCCTTCCAAGGAATTCCTAAACTAGAATTGCAGAATAAAATTAACTTGTAATTGATACAAAGTTTCATTCATTCACAGTGCGAACTTTAACAATAGATTGCAAATCATCATTCAAACAAAACATAAGATAAAATTTCATTCCTTGAAAGCTTTTCAAATCAAATGATTAACCCAAAATGAATACCATTCTAGAGCATAATATAAAGTAGGTTTAAATCTGGCTGCTCCTACTGTTAATGAAACAAATAAGCAACATTTACAAATCTAGCAAGATCACCAGTGTACAAAAACCCATGTCTTTAAACTATCTCCATCTATGCTAAGAAAATCAAGAAGATACATCACCATCCTCTTCCTGCTGAACTGTAAAAAAAAAATGTCTAACTTCCTTCAAAACCCTAACTCGCTTTTTCTATATCCCAAAAATCCTTTTCTAACCCTTCTTAACTTTCCTCTAACCTGTCTAACTCTTACAAAAGAGGCGAAATGCCATATTTATAAAACGCATCAAATGTGTCAGCCCAGTTTAGGGTTTACAATGAGTCGGTCATAGAAGAAGTCGGCCCTAGAAGAGTTTGGAACAAAGTCAAACATGCATTAAATGCAAGGGCACCGACCAAATTGGCCCAAGATCTCCCTCATAACTCGGATCAAAACGCGTGAAGAAGAGGAAAAGTGAAACAATGAGGAAGCACGACTTTCAATGTAGCTTTGCATTAATTGCTTCCCCCACGTCGCCCATATCTTGCTCCATTATGGCCTTCATCATCAAGAACGTCCTCTACAAGCCATTTGCAAGTGGCATAGGTGAAACCCTAGTACGCCATTTAATAGCATCAATATCATTCTTCAGCTGCCCCATCGTATTGTCCTAGTCTCTTGTTGGATTGATATTCATTAAGGATTGCACTGTAGGTCGTTGCATCATCCAGCTCGTGGCTTTACTGTACCCCATGATAGCCTTAGTCCTTCACAGCAGGGTGTTCATATTCAGGTCTGAAACCTCAAACCAGATTGACGTCATCCTTCCCTCAGGAATCCTACTCTTCACGTACAGCTTCATTCTTTCTAGCTCAAGGATGGATGATCCCTTTGTGTCTCTCTTAGCCTTTCCAGTCGCTGCCTTGCTAGACAAGGCCTGCATCCATCAAACACCACTATGAGAATCCAAATGTTAACAACATTTCATCAAAGTGTTAGCTCAAAATCATGATAAAACTATTAAATCAACCCTTAAGCATCAACACTGAGAAGTTCGGGATTTCGAGCTAACTGGGGAAAATCTGCCTGGGAGGAATTTCAGAAAATTCTGAACCAGGCAGATTCTCCCGATGAGGCACCAATATCAACAATAGATCATCAAAATGAACACAAGCAGCATATAACAGTGAAATTCATCAAGCTAAAGGAAGATATGTTTAAGCATTCATCATTAGATTCATCAAATTTATCCAATTTCTTAAATTCCACAAAGCATAGCAGAGAATTCAAAAAAAAAATCCAGCTAGACCGGAATTCTGCGGACGACTCAGAACTTCGCACTTCGGAAAATTGAAGGAAACCGGGAAAATCTGGAAACATGGAAATTCTGCGAATGACCCAAAACTCCGAACTCAGAGCACACTTCTAGGAAGATGAAGAAATCCGGGAAAATCTGATCGGGCAGGAAAATCCTGAGGTCAACAGAAAACCTGAAAAATCAACAATCCAACACGAATTCACTCAAATTGACCGAAGGTTATGAATTTGAGGACCCTAGGCACGGAAATCAATTAACATGAGCCTCCTACAGATCTTCTTCGAATCCTAGCTCAATCGAAAGCATATCAAGACGAAATGGCGACGCCCTAGGCATGAAACCCTAGATTTTAACCATGAATGCACAAGGCAAGCCATGAAATGCCCAAATATACAGGAATTCAAACTCCAAGCAAGACTATAACGTTTTAAAGCACAACAAGATTAAACATCTCAACTCAGGAGAACACAAATGATAAAGCAAAATGGCATAAAGCTCCAAAAATGACCAAACTCATAAACCCGACGACCAGACGGAAATTTAGAAAAATTCGACCCAGGGGGAATTCCACAAAGGCCGGAAATCTTCAAACTACAGTGTAAAATAGGTCGATCCAGACTTCAAGCGCAATCAGGGAAAACGAAGGGAAGGAGGAAAAATCAGGAAAATCTGACTGGGGTGAACAATCCCGAACTAGCTCAAAAACCTGAAAGTAGCATTGGAACCAGAGTTTGAAAAGAAAATCCGGATGGAATAGGAAAATCCGAACTAGGGTAAAAACCTGAACTTCACCCAAAACATAAGATTTTCAATATGCAACTTGGGGAAAACATTTGGGCAAGAGATAAACATATTAAGCACATGTCAAGGCAAAGCAAAACCTCAAAATCGAGGGGGAAAACACAAAGAGCGAAAGCAAAAAGATCCCATTTTAATCAAATTTAAAATGGGGTGGTTATGCAAGGCATAACAGGACCCATACGCCCAAGGTGGCATATGGGTCTCAGATCACTAAATCTGAGACACACAACCCAAAAACATTAAATTATGATTGGTTATTAGATATGTATCGGGATTATCCTCAAAAAGATGCATTAAATAAGGCTTGTGGATGCAAAATAGGACCAAATAAGGCATAAAGAAGCCCAATTTTAGTAGGGAGGTCCCAAATAAGTGTGAAAATGTAGAGGGATACATTTTTCTACACTACAGATCCGAAATTCTTTTGATACCTCTAGCCTCTCTAGTTGTGGCCTCACCAAACAAGAGAGTATAATCGACGAATTGGAGATGAGTGACATTGTCCATTCCTCATGAAACCTATAAACCTTTAAGGTGGATGCGAAGAGCTTCTTATTTGAAGGCCCTACCTAAGGACTCAACAAAGATTAGAAATAAGAAGGGGGACAAGAGATCCCCCTACTCCAACCCCTGCTTAGCATAAAAAACCTTGGTAACAACACCATTAACCAAAACTGCATAAGAATTCGAAGAGATACAACTGAAAACCCAATTGCACCAGTCTTTTTGGAAACCAAACTTACCCATAACCTGGATCAGGAAGCCCCAAGAAACCATGTCATAATTCTTATTGATGTCAAGCTTGACAACCATACCTTCTTTTTTCCTATATTTCATGGAGTGAATCATCTCATGTGTCGTAATAATCTCATCCAAAAAAATGCCCTTAATAAATCTACTCTATTCATCTAAAACAATTTGATCCAAACAAGCCTTCAACCGATTGGCCATAGCTTTAGTGACAATTTTATATATGATATTACAGAAGGCAATAGGCCTGAATTCATCAAAATATTTTGGAGTCACCTTCTTTGGCACAAGAGAAATAAAAGTGTGGTTCCAAGCCTTCATCATAGACTTCCTACTTTTGCATTCCTCCGCAGCCCTCTAGGCATCATCTTCCTCCATTATCTCTTAAAACTTCTAAAAAATCTCAACTTGAAAACCGTCCAAACCCAAAGCTTTCCTAGCCCTTAAGGAAAAGGTAGCAAGCTTAATTTCAATAAAGGAAAAGGGGGCAATCATCATATCATTTTGTTCACTCATGATTAAAGAGGGAATGTTACATAATAGAGCCTCTTGAGCTTCAAGTTCAATAGGAGGGGGGAAGCCCAGCAAGGAAAGGAAAAAATTCCTTCCTCTCTCGGATAGCCACCACATCCTCAATGGTGGCACCAACTAGAAACTACACGAAAATAATTTTTTTATGATGTATTCTAATCTTTTTGGATAAATGGAGGAAGAAGGTGTTTACAAAAGATCTCCTCCATTCTAAGGACTCTCTCCAGCTCTAAGAGAAAATCCTTCTCACACTCCCAAAGAGCTAGAGAGAGACCAGAATCTACAATATTCTTCTTTACACCCTTCAAAACTTCATTTTTCCTCGAATAAATTTTAACAGCTCATTTTTCCTCGAATAAATTTTGACAACCTCTTTGTGTAAATTTTAGAGAACAGATTATATGCACAGAAACTTAATTCAAATTAGACAAAATAACATAGCAGATACCCTGGGAAAACCCTCCTCTTGAGGGAGAAAAACCCAGCAACAAATATCTCTCTTATTTATATAAACAGTGGCAACAAATCACTTTACAATGAGGCCGAACACAGAGCCAAAAATTTGTACCTTCACAAGATACAATGACAGATAAAGACGTGGACCTCTGACAGGATAGAACTGCCCTTCAAAGATATTCACAATCTGTTCTTGATTAGATTCGCACCCAGCTCTTGATATGAATTCGCACTCAGCTCTTGAATGATTCGCAATCTGTCCTTGAACAATTTGCAAACTGCTATTGAAGAATTCACACTTGATAATATTCGCACTTGACAGAGCATAAACTTGGTGATCTCAAATGATAAGATGAACCTCTATATATACATTGCTATGAGAGGTCGCACCTCTTCAAGAACAAAGTCGGCCTCAAGAATAAATTACAAATAATTACAAAGTCGGCCTCAAAGATAAATTACAAATTTAATGAAACAATTAACAAGTCGGCCAAGAGAGAAAATCGTGAAAAGTAAAGTATGAGGTCGCCCTCATAACATTCGCACCTCCTCATTAAATATATGCTAATAAATTAAATAGCCGAAGAGCTATTATTTAATTTATGTTTTCTCCAATTGATCTGTGCTGGAAGGATGTGCTGGAAGGATCTCCTGAAGCTGCAATTATCATTAACACTTTGTTCCAAGATCTAACGTGTCTCCTTACCTTAGCAATCTTCTACAATAAAATGAACCTCATATTACCCTTAAAATCCTTATTCCACCAGCTTTGAAGAGCTTTGCTGAAATCTGAGTGTTCATACCAAAATGACTCCATTTTAAAGGGAATTAAGCTTCTATTGAATTCCAAAGAAATCAGCCAATGGTCCAATCCACCAAACTAAATCATGACGAGTAGAAGCCATCCACATCCAGCAACCATTCTGAGTTAACCAAAAAAAATTCTAAATGACAAAGAATATTATTGGGCCACCAATTCTCCTATTATTCCAACTGTACCATCCCACTCTCGGCTTGATGTGCGCCAAAGCCAAATCCTCATTGAAAATCCTGAAATCCGACGAACTAAAATCAGACAAAACCCTGCCACCTTTTTTTTTCTTTCAAATTAAACACTGCATTGAAATCACCACCAATAATCCATTCTTTTGTATGAATCCTTCTTAAATTTTAAATATAATCCCAAGTCCTACTTCTACCTTGAGCCGAATTCGGCCCATAACATTTGTAGCCAAACAACTGAGGCCATACCTAATATTCTTGAACCTAACTAAAATGCAAGAGGAAGAAACATCCACAACCTGCCCGACCCAACATAAACTATTCCAAAAGATTGTCAGGCCACCAGTCGTGCCCTTCGCAGCTACCACCACAGATTCACTAAACTTCCAAACCCGAGACAAGATAGCTTTAAACCTGTCAAAATCAACCTTAGTTTCCTGGAAACAGAAAATATCCAGAGCTTCCAATGGAATCAGCTGCTTCAACAAGCGACACTTTTCCAAGGCATTGATGCCCTGTGAATTCTAGCTTACAACCTTCATCAATACTTTCTTACAGGGAAATGCCCACTTCCAGATTTGACAAAGAATTTCAACGATCTTTGAGATCCATTTACCAGATCCTCCAACACCTGTAACTTCATTTTTATTGCCTCCAATTTTTTGCCTTTAGAATTCCCACCTCCTGCATCTATAGCCACCAAACCCTTGCTCCCCATTTTATTTTCTCTCCTAGTCACCATACTCCACGAATTCCCTTGCCCTCTCATTCAACCTCGCTATCTTCCTTATATCTATCCAACATAGTTGTCTAAACAGGGGATGCAACATGAGGACCAACCTCGGACAGATCCTTCACTTGATTCCCAATATCTTGAAGCACCCCCTGCTCCTCAGAAGTCACAGAGGAATCACCCTTTGATCTATTTTCTTCTAACGGAGGGATTTCTCCCCCACGAGCACCTGAAGGTGCCAACAAAGGTTTATCCATCACAGGATTTTTGATCTCGACAGTGAAAGCCAAAATTGGATCCGAAGGCTTGAGAGAATCCACATCAAATTTGGACTTCACCTCACACCATCTCGCAATATGACCAATGGATCCATACTTAAAGCACCTGATTGGGAAGCCTCCGAAGTCTACACCCACAATCAAGTCCCCCAGTATGGAGCTTAACTTGACCGAATGATTGATAGGTTTGCTTAGATACATCCTGACACAAATGCGGGCATAAGGAGTCACCCTACCACCTCTAGGAAAATACGCACTGTGCACAAACTTACCTAGCGAATTTCCAATGAGGCAAAGGATATCCTCCAACCACAACTCCATTGGAAGCTTGCTCAATCTAACCCAGATGGGAGCGTCACTGATAATTCAAAATGCTGTCTCTCAGTTTCTGAAACAAACACAATTTTTAGGAGCCCAATCTTCACTTTCATCTTACCTTGAAGTATCCAGTTTGATCTTCTCATAAGAAATGGTTTGCATGATTGGGAGTTTGGACAAGATAATCATAATTACTCTTTTGTGTCAGTTCGTCCGAGTAGCAAAGTTGACTTGGGCCGTGGGTTTGCTCCCCATAGGTCTTGGGTTCAACCCCCCACTCTCACGGTTGACCGGTGGGCCTCTATAACGATGCTAATGTAGTGTAATTGACTATTATATGTTTGCAACATTTGCAAGAGGAACTCTCTTTCACTTATTCGATCCACGAATAAAATCTAGATGATGCTAATGTAGTGTAATTGACTATTATATGTTTGATGATGCTAATGTAGTGTAATTGACTATTATATGTTTGCAACATTTGCAAGAGGAGATCCACGAGCGAGGAGTTTCAAATGGATTAGGTTAGTCTTTCTAAATACCTCTCAAGTATCAAACATGGAAACATTCACATGTTATGTTGGCAAATAAAATCTAGATGAGTGAGAAGTTATCTACATCTATTTCACAATTATAGACATGATATAGGATAGGAACATAAATTTTTTTAGAGAAAACCAATTTTGGGGAATGAGTGCAAATGGGAATAGATGAGGTTCAAGTCATGTGTCAATTCCTTATTAAAGCCATGACATTTTTCTACTTGGCATTGAATAAAGGGATAAATTAACTAATTTGAGTAAAAAATGGAAAAAAATTGTAGAGTACACAATTTTCACAATTACACTTTCCCCAACTTTGATTTACATGTAAGCTACATGAGAATACAACTAAAACATAAAATGACAACATGAAAATAAAATATCTAGAAGCTCAAATAAGGTATAGATATAGTAAACATTATTTCAATACATGTTCCCATTTGATGAGTGCCCCACCTAGAAACTTGCAATCCAAATAAGTGGCACTCATAAAACATTCAAAATAGCCATAAGCATAACTACTAACTATTTATAAAAAAATAGTACTACCTATTTTCTTTAAGTAAATATCAATACATAAATTTTAATTTTAATTTAAGTTTAATTTATATTGTTTATTTCTATTTATATTTTTTAATTTTATTTTAAAAATTAATTTATTATTTGAATAAATTTTATTTTATTTTTAATAATAAATTTTATATATTTATATTTTATTTTTTAATAGTTTAAATCTTAATATATATTTTTGAATATTTCAAAAATAAACATATCGTCTTTGACAATTACTCTCAATCTAATAACATATTTTATTTTATTTTTTTAAATTAACTCCACCCTCTTATCTTCATAGCTATTCAAATTCTCCACCTTATCATGTGAATGTGAATATCATCTATAAAAATCAATTTGCAAGGAAGTTCAGTTCATATTTTTCTTGGGGAAGAAACACACAACATTGGTTTGTTGTGAGTTGTGATCAGAATAAAGATTTTTTTTCCTCCTAAAGCAGAATTTTAGAAGCAGTAAAAAGACAAATAAAGCATTATATTCAAGATTCTGCCCCTACAATCGACTATTTTTTAGGGAGGAAAGGTAATTTTAATTGTTTCTTCTTCTGAATTTGAAGAAAAGTTGGTAGATTATCCATAAATTTTAGGTCTTATAATTATATATTCATGATTTGTTTTGGTTTTGCCTTTGTTCATAAGGCCTAAGTTTTCTCTGTCTTTAGGATAGATTAAGAATTGTGAGCCTTAATAGATTTTTATATAGAATGAATTTTAGATCAACATAAACTTTTTTTTATTGTATTAAGTAGGCAGAATTTCAAACTGTTACTTTATAGCTTGTAATTTATTGATACACAAGTAAAGTAGCAATGATACTATTATGAGTTATAGAGAGGACATTTTATTAGATATTATTTTAATATTTTTTAATAATTTTCTTTTGGTGAGAAATAATAAATATAATATAATTTTAAAAGTTGTGAATTATAACAATTTTATAAATTTTGAAGTATAATTTTAAGGTAGGGTTTTTTTGATATTTTAAAATATGTACACTAATTAATTAAACTTGCATACAAATTTTAAATACATCTATTTAAAAGATTAAATTTTTGAAAATGTCTATATTAAATTTGTTATTTAAGATAGATAAACTCTTGGAAACTATATTTCTCCCCATATTTTACTATAGAATTATTCTATTTAGGACATACTTAAAATCCTTGATGTCTTAACTTTATTTTAAGACTATTTGAATTTATTTTAAAAATAATTATTCATATTTATAAAATATTTATTAAATCTGAATATTTTTAACTACTTATTCAACTATCTTTTTTATTATAAATGTTTCCCTTATTATAAATTATAGCTCTTTACTTAATTATTAAATTTTATTTTATTGATATGCTTTTAATCTATTTAAGGTCAAGTTAGTCCAACTACACTAAGAATCCACAATTGCTTAAACTAGCACTTGCATCTAAAGGAGGTTCAAGAATTAGGCAGCTAGAAAATTATATGTATGTTAATATGTCAGAGAGTATGTGTTTATGCATGGATGCACTACAAATTCTAGTTGTAT
Organism: Sequoia sempervirens; assembly: GCA_007258455.2. NCBI lineage: Eukaryota > Viridiplantae > Streptophyta > Pinopsida > Cupressales > Cupressaceae > Sequoia > Sequoia sempervirens. The sequence continues at coordinate 23,383 of VDFB02031249.1, read as the reverse complement.
GTGGATGGATTAAAGAATTAATAATAAGTGTTAAATAATGGAATGAGATAAACTTAGACAAATCTAGATTTTTTTCTTATAGAAATTAAGTATTATCTGAATATAAAATATGTTTTAAAACATAAAATAATGCAAATGAAAAAAGAAAGTTGTCATCAAATTGACAAAAAACACTACAAGTAGAAATAGAATGTTCCCATCCAGTTGTCACATCAATATTTGTTTAGATTTTATGTGATAAGTGAGATTTTGGAGGCTTTTACCTGATATTTTGGAGGTTTTTACCATTAAATGGCAGCTGGTTTACCATTAAATGACAGTTGAAACTTGTTTTCCAACTACTCAATAGTGGTTTGGAGGCGCAAGACTTGTTCCAGACTCAAATCTCACACTATATATAACCTATCAGATAATAATTGAACTTAATTTTTAGTGGCAGTTTTTGGGGTCACCTTCATAGATTTTTTATATTGAAAATCCAAGTTTAATTGTGCTATAAGACAGGTCCTTACTCTGTTATTGCTCTGATTTTTCGGCAGGTATCCAGAATACACAATATGAATGGTCTGAGGAAGGTTGAAAGGAAGGGACTCAAACCACTCCCCCAAAATGGAGCAGTTGTATCCACTGACACACAAAACAAGAAATATGATGAAATCTCCCATTTGCAGAGGCTCAACAGGATTCTTAAAGAACAAAACAATAGTCTTAGAAATGAAAAGGAGGAACACAAAGCTACAATTGTGAAGGCTCGGAGACACATAAAAGATCTTGAGAGAAGGCTGAACCAAGAAATTGAAAAGAAAGAATATGAATTCAAAGCAGCAGACATCATTTTACAGTTAAAACAACAACTACATATTACATCTCAAGAATTGGAGGCAGCTACAAGATCACTGCGATCTGGAAAATGTAATGATTTATCACAGTTCAAAGAAAATGTGGAAGAATTCAATGAAATTGAAATGGAGATTGAAATACAGATGGTAGAGAAAGAAGATGGATGGCAGCAAGGCCACACACAGTTAAAGGGAGATGAGAAAAGCTATAGAAAAGGATTTGTAGAAAAAGAAAATGAGTTCCTAACAATGGTCTCTATTAAAAACAATGTGGAAGATAATATTTCACAGTTGAAAGAGCAAATGGTGGTTATAACAGAGGTGGATTGTCCATATTTGGAAGCTGAAAAGGATGATGGATTAAGTTATGACAATGCTCAACTCAAGAACAAGGTTCTTGATTTGAGTAGAAGCTTAGGTAAGCTGCAGGAAAGACATGAAAATATAGAGGAAGAAAACAAAGGGCTTAGGGCTCAGCTATCTGAACTACAAGGTGTTTTAGAAGCAGAAAAGTGGGGATTTGATACAGTAATGGCTCATTATGACAAAGCTATTGTTAATCAGGTGGTGGAAGTGGAAAAACTGAGGGATGAAAATGGTGAGCTAATGAAGGCTATTCATGAGTTAAATATCTGTTTGGGAGAGATGCAGGAAACTCATGATGAAGTAGTGCAGGAAAATGAAAGGCAAAGGGAACTGTTGGAGTCACAGCATGCAGAGTTTATAAAGAAGAATGATGAGTTGAGTGAAAAGGGGTTGAAGTTGATGAAAGACAACAAAGAAAAGCAAAAGGTGATAGGATCAATCGTTAGTGACCAGGCTTCTCTAAGGAAATACATAGCTTATCTTTCAAAGGCTCTTAATGAAACCACCCAGAGATACAGTGAAATTTCAGAAAAAGTTTATGAAATGCTTCAAGAGCAGGAGAATTTTGAGATGTTATCATCAACGGTATTGTAGTAATAAGAATGTTCTATGTTCCAGGGAGCTTATTTAATTTTAAGACCTGCATTTTTTAGGCCTATCTGATTTAAGACTTGTAAAGAGGAAGACATTTTTCAAAGTCTTTTTTAATTAGTCTGCTTGTAGAATTTGGACGGTGGCCAATCAATAGATGGACCTTCAATAGTTGAGAAGTTTGGTAAAATGGATCTTGGAGGAAAAGAAAACCAATAGATGACCCTTCAATAGTTGAGAAGATTGATAAAATGGATCTCAGAGGAAAAGAATAAGGCAAATACATGTTTTTATTTTATATGTTTTGAATTTAATAAGTGATTGGGTTATTCTTATGTATTGAATAATGTGTAAGATATATTTTTTTAGAAGTTGGTAAATAATCTTATTTTAATTTTTATTCATTGTTGTTCATCCTTAAGATTTAGATCTAATTTCATATCTAATTATTTGTAATCTTTGCTCAAATATGTGGGTGTGAAACTTTTCTAGGTCATTTTTACACATATAGGGATTTAGACATTTGACTTTTATATTTAAATTCTTAAAATTGAGTGTAACCCTCCCTTATTGGTTGTAATGAGTTGACTAAAGCACAACTGATGCACAATGCGTGATAGGCATCACACAAAAACATTTTCAGTTTTGTTTGGTTCCCATTGATTCAATTTTGGTTGATGTTCTTTGTAAGACAAGCAAACGCTCATATGACTTTGGAAGAGGCAAAGACATTCAATGAGAAAATATCAAGTCGCATTTGAATATGTTGACATAGGTAAAATTTCCTTAAGTTCGGAGAGTCGTCGAAGAAGGATTTTGTGGGGTTCTATCGTTGTCACCATGTCACAAAATAATGAATGCACAAATTTACATATGGTTGCAAAATTTCTATTTTCCTTTGATTTTCATGAATTTGAACTAAAAGACAAATAGTTTAAATATTTTAAACTGAATGACAAATATATAATGAAAACAAAATACAGGGGGCACAACTAAAGAACAGGGAGAAAAATAATGAAAAGTCACGGTCTGAGTAGAAGAGAGGAATGATAAGCAATAGAGAAGTGAAAGAGGCATAAGGGAAACTGAAGGGTGGCGTGGGGAAGAGGAGGCAAAAAAGAAAATGTAAGAAAAGTCAGTGCAGCAAGAAAATGAAGGAGTAGGCGCAGGAAGTGGCAACTTATGCACAAAGGAAATGGAGGCATAGCAGATAAGAAGGCACACATAAGGTTGAGATAAAAGCCAGCGCATAGGAGGAGATAGTGCGCCACTTAGAAGAAGTTAAAAAATGTAGATTGGTGTTAAAAATGCCATGCAGGCAGGATAGGAGAGGTGGCGCTAGAGAGAAATGAGGGGATGTAAAGGGTGAGACTGATAAGAGAGTGGAATGCAGCTTAGAGAAAGAGATCACAGCCTCGTGTAAGGGAGATCGGCTGCTAGAAAGTTCAGAAAGAACTTAAAGAAAAAAGAAACCCACAAAGGGGCGCGCCATGTAAGATAGCAATTGGAAATTGAATGTAACATCAAATTGTTTTTCTGTAACAGGGTATGAAGGCTGCTCCATAGAAAGATGGAATAGATGCAAGTGTAGACGAGGAAACATTTAAATAAAAAAATTGTAACGTGCAGTTTGAGAGAAGCCGTGCTATTTAATTATTTAGTTAGTAGGAGTTACGGGAGAGGGACTAGTGGTGGGTAGGGCGATGTTGATTGAGGGGTCCACGTCAGTTGATCAATTGTTTTTTGCACACGTCCTTTCACAGTCCTATTGGTACCCCCCTCCCTGTTTTTCCGTACAATTTTCAATGTTTACGGACAAAACCACAAAAAAAGTCAAAATGTGTCATCGACCGATAGTGGGTCACTAAGTCATGTATTATTGGTACGCTGATGTGGCATTACATGATTGGTCAGCTTGTGTACTTTATGAATTAAAGTGTTTTGCAGTTGGATAGTAAGTATGAATTTATTGGATTTTTTACTACCCAAGATTGGGTCCTAGAGTGTCAAATACTATACCCACGATTGCTCATGATTGGCTCCTCTCCCTTATATAAGTGGCTATGTGTTCACTCTATTTAGTGGAGAAACTAGTTGAATAAGTAAGAGGAAGCTTATGGTTTCTATTTTGAATAAAAATTTATCGTATATGGTTTTAAAACATGCTTTAAAGAAGTAATGTGATTACAATATTTTTCTTAAGTATTGGTTTTATTTAAATAATGTGATGCAACAATTAGAATGCAATTTGTTTGACTAACAAATCCATGTATCATGCTCATATTAAACATATACATGTACAATATCATTTTTTTCATGAGTGGTTGAGAATTATTTAGAGTGAAAAAGTCAAAATTTAAAATGTTGATGCTTTGGAGAATGTTGTGAATTCACTCACTAAGTCAATGAGTATAAAGAAAATTTCTTGGTGTGAGGAGGTTATGGGTCTTGCCTCTCTTAACACCTAATTCATTTTCTTATGTCACCATTTAAATATATTGTTTAAACTATCCATATTGCTAAATATAACTTAAATTACCTTTTAGGTGTGTGTTATTTAAACTAATAAATGGTAAACTATATTGAGACATTTGAATTTCATTAAACATATATAAAATATTTTTATAGTGTGAGCAAAATAAAATAAGTTACATAGATAGAGTGAGTTGAATAAAAATGCACTTTTGGGAACTATTGTGCTTGTGGTTGTGTTTGTGCTTTCACAAAAATGACCTTCTATCCCTAAAAAGTAAATAAAACAACAAATGAATAATATTAGAATATATAAAATATAATAATCAAAACAAAATGCTAAAGCAATAAGAGATAAGTTAGGTATGAACAACCGATGATGATTAATCTATCAAATTTTAAGAACTCAATCAAAGAGACATTTGTCTATGGTAGGAGAAAAGTGGTGGTTGCATAGAAGCTTACCAAAGTGGTGAAGCCTCTATTTTTTTCTTTCAACCTCTGTAGGAAGTCAAAATAAAAATAGAGTATGTGTGTGCTTAACCAATGTGTATCAAGATCTAAGCTAATTATAAGTGTGAATAATGATAAATTATATCTATAATATTTGTATTATTTTTATTACACAATAGAATTATATAGATATAAATACATATACAAATACAAATGTGGATATAGATATAGATATAGATATAAATATAGATATCTAACTAAATATTGCCTTAACATTTTTTCTACTTTCATGCGTTTCCTATGACATTAAATTATTTGTGCTACCGTTGTCCACAATTATTGTACAACACTTCCCCTTTGATTTGTATAAATAGTTTTGAATAAACTGCTTGTGTAGGCTCTTACTATTGTTTTTTTGGTTTCAAAAGAACTCTTTTTAACATGGTATTTTCTCCATGTTTTGGGTCCAATTGTTCTTCCTCTTCTTCAACTGTTGTGGTAAAATTATTTCTATTAGTTTTTCCACCTTCTTGTTGTATCTATGGGCATTCAAAATCCCTATGACCTACTTCTCAACAATTGAAACACACCCCAAAAAATTCTCTTACTCTCCCATAATCTCCCCTTCCTCTTCAAGTCTCACCTCTTTCTCTTGGGAAATCTCCTCTTCCCCTTGTACTTGGGTTGGAGTTGTTTTGTGACTAACTTGACTCTCCCTCTCTTGTGGGTTTCCCTCTTCTATTATTTTTTTGTCCTCTACCTCTTAAAGTCTTCCCTCTACCTCTGAAATTGCCTTGTTTCTTTCTTGCCAAATTTTCCTCTTTTTTGAGAGCATATTAGTAGGCTTCTTCTATTTTTCTCATCATAACTAAATTGAGTTTATCTTGGATTGAGACCCATAAGCTATTGACATAACTTTCCACCTTATCCTCATCATCTTCAACATGTCCAACTTGAATGCTAAGCCTGTAGAATTCTTCAGTGTATTCCATAACACTTGAATCCTTTTGTTTCAAATTTTGTAATTTCTTAAACAAGTTGATATGATAACAACTAGAAAAAAATTGGTCTTTAATTTAATTACCATTTTATCCTATGACTTTATCTTTTCCTTTCCTTTGCTTCGCCTTTCAATTTGTAGTTGCTCCCATCATAGGTATGCATGTCCCTTCAACCTTGTGCAAACATAATTCACCTTATTCCTATCTTTTGTGGATTCCAAATCAAAATATTTTTTCGTCTCTGTAATCCAATCAATGAGTTATTCTAGATTCAAACTCCCATTATAGCTTTGTGGGTCCATTCTAGGCTTGCTTCCCAATTTTTATATTTAACCTACAAGAATCTATCTTCTTGCTTATCCTCTCTTCCTCCTACTGCATTTTAAAGTTCCTCAAATTCATCTTCACTAACATATTCTATATGCATTCCTCTTGGTTGTGTCATTTCTATGGATTCTAATCATTTTGTTATTCCTCTTAGAATCTCCATGACCACAATATCATCTCCTCATGGTTCTCTTCCTCTACCATGTCCTCTATGTGTCATTTCCTCTTCAAATTCTTTGTAGTTGCAAGTTTTCATTCACCTTTTCTACCCACAACAAATTTTCATTTTTTTTAAATCCCTCAACATGAACCCTGCTCTGATACCATTTGATGCAAATTAATAATTGAGGGCCCTCAATGGGTGTCACTTTTTGCAGTTGTGCAACACCCTCCAACCATTAAAATAACATTTGCAAGAAATTTAATCACATAAGAAAATTTAAAAATAAAATAATCAACTTTCTTGTAGGAAAAATGGCTTCATATTATTAAATTGCAACCATGATATAGTCTTTCCAATCTACAACAAGCTACATGCAAGATTAAACTCAAAACTAGTCTCCTCAATTTTAACTTTAGCTACAAAACATTCATAACTATAGGAAGCCATTAAAAAATCTACTACACACTCCAAATCAGCTTCTCACGCCCATTTACAAGCACTTTCTTCTTTGTATTTCTCCATCTAGGTGTCATAAATGTCTTCAATACTTCATATTTATCAAATATTCAAAAATGTCAATCTCAACTCCATCTCTCCTCTTTATTGTTAAGTATTGAATTCCACTAGACTAATCCTCTTTTGCAACTTGGCACTCTATAAATTATAACTCTTGGCAATCACCCCTTATGCAACTAATCCACTTCCTGTACAAACCATTAGGCACCTAGGACAGAGCATGGCCCAAAATAGTGGCATTGGAATTTCAAAATGAGCATTAATGCAATAATAAATTTCCCACTCACATGTTTGGGCAGTGGCTTCTTCCCTCCAATTTGGTGAAGATTCACTCAATTGATGATCCACTAAACACATTAAAATCAAAACATAGGTTCCACTTAACCAATAGATATTACAATTTTTTTATTTTTAATATGTTGGAGATGTGTGAAGAGTGCCTTGAATCATGCATATAAGACAAAAAAAATCACAACAAAAATAAAATAATGGAAAATGCAATTCTTTTTGTGTGATGCACTCTTGACCATACACCTAGATGCTCCTACATCAATATATTAAGGGATTAGCATGGAGGTAGTATAATACAAGGTAGTGCAAGGTTATACTATTGAAATGTTGTTATATTTCCTCCATAGTTGACAAGTATTGATCTCTTTTTTCTCTTGGTTGTGACATTATATTATAGCTATGGATGTATGGTTATGATGTTAGATTGATCAAAGGTTGTAGAGAATGTGATAGAGGCAATATTTTCTCTTAGAGAGCATGGATAAATTTCTCAGTGTATTGTAAACATGCTATTTTTCAATATAATGATTGATTCTTTAGAGGGTGGGGATTTTTATTTGAATGGATTACAGGGGGTCTAGAGGTAAGAGGAGACATGAGAGTTGTTAGACCCGTGAAGAGGCACCTTGGAAAAGGTGAAATGGAAATTGGATAATAGTCATGATGATAAGGGCTATGAGGTAGTCATATGAGATAAGGCTAAGCCAAGAACAAGTTAAAGGTACTAATGATAACAATCAGCAAAAAGGTTAAATGGTAAATGGTAATAATAGTGTTGAGGTTACCACACTTATCTTTAAGGTTGTCACCAAAAAGTAAATAAGAAAAAGGTAAAAGTGATGATGTCGCTAATAGTTATGTAACAACTCAATTGGATAAAAGGTCAGGAAAGGCCTAAGCTTTGATTGGCTCATCTATATTATGGTGATGGAAAGTAATGACAGAAAGAGATATAGAATATGTGCCCCCTTAAATTCATTAGCAATACAAGTGAAGGGATAAAGGGGTAAGTGCAAAAAGATAGGGGACCAAAAAGGGCCCCTAAGTGGCCACCCTTTTTTTGAAATCAGTAAAGACTAGCCTTGGAGAGAAATTGAAGATGCAAAAAAAAACAAGAGTCATAATGCTCGGAATCTACTTTCTAAACTTTTATTTTTTTAAATGGTAGAGATTAAGGGGTTTAAAAAGGGGAACCACACAAATTGGTCCTATTTTTTTCAAAAAATCATAACATAGCATCTAGTGTGACCCCACTAAAATGTTAAAAAAAATAGTATTTCAAAAATTGCTTTGGTGAGAAATTAACTAATACCATGTAATTCATGCTTGATTTTTCTAATAATTTTTCAATGAATATATTATTTTTTTACTAATTTTCAAAGTGAACACATCCTGAAAATAGAAGATTGAGCATGGCCCCCCTAAAAAATTTGAAAATTGATCGAAAATCAAATTTTTAATATGTGTAGAATGGAGTCTAATTTCTAAAAATGTAATTTATTTGAAATTTTGATAAATGGTAAAAAAAAAAAAGTTAAAAATACCACACATTGGATTTTGACAAAAAAAGATACACTTTAAACAAAAGAAATTAAAGATGAAAACCTTAACATAATCAAAACATGAAAAAAATTACATGATTAGATAGATAAGAGAGAGCTTAACATTATCATGGTATTTTTTGGACATGACATTGAAACATGTGCAAACCTAATGGGGAGCACGCTCAAGATTGTGTCAATTTTTTACTATTTGTAAAAACACATCTTTGGATGTTGAAAAGTCACTCCAAACCTTTGGGTTGGAAGCCCAAGGAAAATCCAAGCCAAGACTTGGAAATTTTCAAAGAAAAACATAATACGAGCGTGAACTATAATGCACTTGCATTATTTTTTTCTTTAATTTTTTTCTCTCTTTCTCCTTCTCTTCCAATGAAACTATATACATGAAATAAATATTTAAGTATATAGCTTCAAGATGTTTGAGAATGGTTTCAAATATCTACCTGAGTTAGAATGTAGATTCTAGCTTTTGAGAGATCTTATATGTTTTAGATAGTAAAATTTCTATACTTTCAACAAGTCAAACTTCAATAACCAGTAGTCTCCCATCATCTTGCTATATATATATATATATATATATATATCCCATAAACTCTATCTCTCTCTCTACTTTAATCTATCTCACCTATCCCTCACTCCTTCCCCCCTCTCTCTCTTTGTCTCTACTCTCTACCTCTTCGACCCTCCTCCCTCTCTCTCTCTTTCTCATTCTCTCCTTCCCTACTCCCTCCATCCCTCCCTCCTTCCCTATATACTTCTATGTATCTCTCCTCTCCCTCTCTCTACCTACCTCTCCCTCTATCACTCCCTACCTCTCTCTCTATTTCTCTCTCTTTGTTTCTCTCTATCTCATCTCTCTCTCCCTCCCTACCTCTCCTTCCCTCTCTACTTCTCTCTATATCCTCTCCTCTCTCTCTCTCTACCTTTACCTCTCCCTCCATCACTCCCTCTCTATCTCTACTTCTCTCTATCTTACCTATCCCTCTCTACCTCTCCATGCCTCCCTCCTCCTTCTCTCTATCTCACCACTCTCTCTCTCTCCATATCTCTCCCTCCCTCCCTCCCTCTCTACTTCTATCCATCTTACCTATCCCCCTCTCTCTAATTCTCTCTATCTCACCTCTCTATCTCTCTATCCTTCCCTACCTCTCCCTCCCTCCTTCCCTCTTTACTTATTTGTAACTCTCCTCTCCCCCTTTGTACCTACATCTTCCTCCCTCCCTCTCTCCATCTCTATTTCCCTCTATCTCCACTCTCCATCCCTCCATTCATCTCTCTTCAGGTAGGAAGAGGTAAGTAGAGAGAGAGGTAGTGAGTAAGAGAGACCTGTAGAGGTATGGAAGGAGGAAGAGTTAGGTAGAGAGGAAGGGGAAATATAGAGATTAGATAGGGAATGAGGGAGGGAGAGGAGTGATATAGAGAAGTAGAGAGAGGTGATATAGAGAGAAGTAGAGAGGGAAGCAGGGAGAGAGATTTAGAGAGGGAGGGAGAGAGAGGTGAGGTAGACAACGATAGTGAGGGAGGGAGAGAGAGGAGAGATTGACAAAAGTAGAGAGGGGAGGAGAGAGAGGGGTTGGGTGATATAGAGATAAGTAGAGAGGGAGGGAGAGAGAGAGAGAAAGGAAAAGAGGGAAGGAGAGAGACACAAATATGTAGAGAGGGGAGAAGAGAGCAAGAGAGAGGAGGGAAAAGGGAGGGAGGGAGGTAGAGGTAGAGAGGGATAAGTGAGATAGAGGTATGTAAGGAAAGAGAGGTGGGATGGAAAGAAGTGGAGAAGGAAGCATAAATTTAAAGAGAGAGAGTGAGAGAGAGAGTGAGAGAGAGAGGGAGAGGTAGAGGGATAGGTGAGAGAGAGAGAGAGAGAGGTGATATAGAGAGATGTAAAGAGGAAAGGAGGAAGGTGGAGAGATTGAGAGAGAGAGGAAGGAGGGAGGGAGAGTTAGGGAGGGAGAGAGAGGTAGAGAGGGATAGGTGAGATAAAGAGAAGTAAAGAGAGAAGGTGGGTGGGAGGAAGGAAGAGAGATAGAGAGAGGTGATATAGAGAGAAGCAAAGAGGTAAGGAGGAAAGCAAGGAGATTGATAGAGAGGGAGAGAGAGGGAAGGAGGGGGGAAGGAGAGAGAGAGGGGGGGGAGGGAGGGAGAAGTAGGGAGGGAGAGAGAGGTGAGAGATAAATTAGAGAGGGAAGGAGAGAGGGGGAGAAGGATGAATGGATAAGTAGGGAGGGAGAGAGAAGGAGAGAGAGGTTATATATATATAGAGAGAGAGAGAGAGAGGTGAGATAGAGAGTAGTGAGGGAAGGTGGGTGGGTGGAAGGGGAGAGAGAGAGAGGGGGGGAAGTAGAGAGAGAGGAGATAGAGAAAAGTAGAGAGATGAGGGAGGGAAGGAGAGATGGGGAGGGGGGAGAGAGAAAGAGAGGGTGGATAAGAGAAGTAGAGAGGGAAGGGGAGATAGAGGCGAGGAGGGGAGGAAGAGGGAGGATAAAGAGGAGAGAGGAGAGAGAGATGAGATGGATAGAAGTAGAGAGAGAGAGGCTATATAGAGAGAAGTAGAGAGGAAAAGAGGAAGGTGGAGAGATTAAGAGAGAGAGAGAGAGGAGGGAGGAGAGGGAGGGAGAGAGAGAGAGAGTCAAATAAATGGATGGAGATAGTGAGAGAGGGGTCTAGAGCATAAAGGATAAACAATGAGTGAGATAGAAAGAGAGAAAGATGATACAACTTGCTAAATACTAAAATTTGACCTCCTGATTATTGAAATTTGACATGTTAATTTTTCAATTTTAACTAAGTCTGAAAAATTATAAGATCTTCCATAATTTAGAATTTGCATTATAACTTCTAGAAATATGAAACCATTCTCAAACATCCTGAAACTATACACATGAAATATAAATTTAAGTATAAGAAAGTAAATGTCCATATATAAATATCACTTATTTCATATATATAGTTTCACTAGAAGTGAAGGAGAAAGAGGAAGAGAAAGAAAAAATTTCAAAGCAAAATATAATGTGTTATGAGCAATCCCATAATGTGAGCAAGTTTCTTTATAATGCGCTCATTTTTTCTCTTTTTCAGGACCGAAAAGTGGAGTGGCCACTTTTTGGTCCCTCATCCTTTTGTACTTACCCAAAGAGCCAATCGGTTTAAGTAAGGTGGTTAAGGAGGGAAATGAAAGATTGCCAAGGATTTTATTGAAAGGGAAAAGAGGAAACTAGAAGAAAGAGGGGAACATTTAAGTCATACCCCTAAGTGATAATATGAGAAAGGGGTCACAAGAGGAACAAGTGAGTCTTGCCCCAAGTGACCAAAGGACAAGAGTTAAATGAGAAGAACAAAAGAGGGGGAACATTAAGGTCATGCCTCTAGAAGGAAAAATAAAAATAACACAAGGGGAGCATATTGATCATGCTCCCAAGTGTTGCAAAGATGATATATAATGATAATATGCCCCTCAATTGGGGGCAAGAGGATCAATGATAGGACCAATGGATAATGAAAAGAGACATAGGAAAACAAGATAAATAAGAGAATTCAAATTTAGAATTGTTAAGCAAATCAAAAAGAGGAGAAGATAGACAGAGGAGATGGTAGTAAGAAGTGGGTACTCCCAAGGGGAGAAAGAGTAGAGATACCCCATAAGAGGTGATAAGTTAAAAAGTATAAGAAAAGATAGTGAGAAGAGGAATAAGTAGGATGATCTCCTCAAGAGTGTAATTATAAGTGTGATGGGAGGGTGAAAAGATATAAGAGAGAAAGAAGATGAATTTTCAAATGGCGGTGACTAGAGATCAAAGGCTAGATAGAAACAAAAGATAATGTGACTATTAAATGATAAGAGGAGTAAGGTACAAGCATTAGGGTCATAACATAGCTAAGTAGATGATGAATTGTTGACCTTAGCTTATGCTTCAAGATAGTAATCAAGTTTGTCCTAAGAAATAAGTTTGATAGATCATGCATCATCACACAATTATATAGGAAATGAACACATGTTTACCTCAAGAGACTCACCAAATCACATGACAACAAATCATTCACCTTGGAAAATTTGTCAAAAATAATGAACAATTTATTTGAGCAAGTGGTAAACTATGTTTACCTCAAGAGACTCACTAAATCGCATGACAACAAATCATTCACCATGGAAAATTTATCAAAAATAGTGAACAATTTATTTGAGAAAGTGGTAAACTTGTATTGTTACAAAGTGTGAGTGGGCTTTGAAGTATTTTGGCATTTGTTCTTTCATCTTCTCAAGTTTGGGGAGTTGTAAGAAGTTTATAACTTGCTTGACCTCATTTGGAAAGGGGTGGGCTCTTGTTGTATTAAGGCTTGAAGTCCATTCTTGAAGTTATTGTAATTTTATCAAGTGGCACATTTGTCACTTTGAGAGAATGTTGTAGGTGTAGGAAAGGCTCCAAAATCTATATGTGAGCTTGTCAAAGCCATGTTGACACTATAAACACGTGTAAACAACCAACTTCATAATGAAATTTAGAGAGTTTTATATTCTCTAGGATTAAAGTTTTTTCACTCCAAGATACGTTTTGTCTAGGGCAATTGACTTGTGTTCCATTTGTGTTTGCAAAGATCTTTATTTACTTGGTTTCCACATGCATTTTTTGATATTGATATATAGTGTTAGAGGTGTTGGTGCACTTTAATGTTTTATAATTATTTGCATCAAACATCTATTTGGTAAAAGTAAAGTTTGATATAATCACCCTATTTACATATTGGTTGACTTTAATATATGAACCATATTTTTAATTTTTAAAACATGAAACAAATTCATGACAACTATCCACTCTATAAGACAAAATCACAAGTACAATATAATGAAAAAATCTTTTGAAAAATAAATAAAAAGTAATTAAACAAAATAATATGGCTTAAAAATATTAGATTAAACTTTAGGTCAGTAAATACACTCAAAAAGAAAAACCTATTCTATAACTCTACATTAAAATCATCTAAGTAGAAAAAAATACATAGTTATCTAATTATTATATATATAAAAACATTACTCCAATGATTTTGACAATTTGCTTATAATTTTCCTTTTGATGTGATGACCATACAGCGATTAAATTAAAGGCTTGGTCCCACCGCTCACTGACTCTTAGACAAGATAAAAACAGCATTTGCCTAAACAAATAGGCCTAACTTTCTTTGTCTTGCTTCTGTTTGACCTCTTAATCCACTGCCTGTCACCACCCATCAACTAAAAACTCACGACTCTCGAGGCCTGATAAACGGGACAACGCATACAATGAAATAAACTAATCATATGACGTGGCAGACACTTAACGTTCCTCAGATGTTCTCTCAGATCGTGCATAGCCCCGGAGTGAGGCTCGGAGGACCGTTGGAAGCCACTAACGAATAAGTGTTGTGAGCTAAATTTACCAGAGATTCGTGGTTTTGTTTATGTTTGCTTCTTTTCTTTCTCTGCCAAAAAGGGCTTTGTTTGTAGTGCTAGATATAAACGGGTTCACAAGAGACTCGTTGGGATCATTGCCCGGCTTAGCTTGGCATTGAAGGTAGGTGTAAGAGGCTTGTGGGAGGAGCTAAGTAACTTCATTAATGGTGTACACGAGAAGGGAAAAGAAAAAGAGCTTTATTTGGGGAATGCAAATTATCAGAAGGCTGCATTGAATAAAGAGGCTCTAACGCACGGGAGAAGAAAGATACTGCTGCAAATTCATGATTGTTTTTAAGGCACACAGACTGGCCTGCAGCATAACAAGGATTTATATGGATGTATAAGCAGAGTTTGGCATTATATGTTTCACATTCTACCTGGAATAGGGACTTGAGAAGGAGAAATAAAGGAAGTGTTCATTGTGGTTTTTAGTAAGCTATGGAATTGGAGACCATTGGGTTTGGTGTTACAATGAAGAAGGCCTTGTTGGCGATTTTGGTATTGCAGCAGGTGGTGTGGACAGAGACAATGCTAGACCCATTGGATTTTCTGTCCCTGCAAGCCCTCAGAAAGAGCCTGGATGACTTGCCGGGCTCTAAATTTTTTAACTCGTGGGACTTCTCTTCTGATCCTTGTGGATTTTCAGGGGTTTTGTGTGATTCAAACAGAGTTGTGGCACTAAACCTTGGGGACGCTTCTGCTGGGGCGCCTGGATTGAAAGGCAGGTTGGATGGAGCTCTGGGCTGCCTTGGGGCTCTTGTAGAGCTCACATTGGTGCCTGGTCAGGTAACCGGGTCTATTCCAGAGACTATGGGGCAGTTGAAGGAGCTGCAGTTTATGGGTATCAGCAAGAACTTTCTGTCTGGCAGGATTCCCCCGTGCTTGGGCTCATTGACAAAGTTGCAGACACTGGATTTGAGCTTCAATCAGCTTGTGGGTCCTATTCCCCAGGGGATTGGACAGTTACCCGCTTTGTCAAATCTCATTATTAGCCACAATAAGCTTACAGGACCAATACCCACTTTCATATCTAGTTTGAGAAGGCTGGATCTTAAGCATAATAAACTTTCCGGGACACTGCCTTCTTTGCCTAATTCTGTTCAGTACATTTCTCTTGCTAGTAACCTGCTCACTGGGAGTATTGATGAATTTGCAGGCCTGCAACAGCTGAGTTATCTTGACCTTAGTTTCAATCAGTTCAGTGGGAGCATTCCAGGTGCATTGTTTAGTTTCAAAATGACTTCTTTGTTCTTGCAGAGGAACTCCTTTTCTGCTTCTGTTAATCCACAAGGACAGGTCACGATCCCAAATGTGGATCTCAGTTTTAATTTTCTCACTGGTCCTATACCCCCCTCTCTTGCTTACGTTAAGAATCTATACCTTAACAACAACCACTTTACAGGGGCAGTTCCTTCTGAATTCATTGACAGGCTTCTATCTGCTAATATCCAAGTGCTATATATTCAGCACAACTATCTTACACAGATTACTCTCAAGCCATCCACAATGATCCCACTTACCAGCTCTCTCTGTATTCAGTACAACTGCATGGTTCCTCCCATTCAGCCCCCATGTCCCTTCAAAGTTGGCAAACAGAAAACAAGGCCCACACATCAATGCAACTTAATGGGCTAGGACAGATTCAATTTTATACCATTTTTTCAAGGAAATGTTGGATTTATTCTTGTAACTATACAAAGATCGTTCGTGTAGGTTCTTCTAGGAAAGAATGTTTTGCAGTCTGGGGGACCTCAGGAAGAAGCAACATATCTTGCTTGTCCCATCGGAGCTATATCTCTTATTTTTGTTTCCAGGTACTTAATTAGTCAGGTTGTATAGATAAATATGCTTCTTATTCTTTCATTCTTTTTATATAAGATCTGGTGATCTAGAACCAAAGCAAAATGAAGTTTCTGCTAATGTGAAGGAATTTAGGGGCTGGAATGTATGGCAGCAATAAAAATTGGTGTAAGAGTAGAAATAAATACAGCCCAGCTAGAGTTCATCATTAGCCAGATTGGATCTGATGAGTACTGAGTTATTTGTTCTGTAATATATTCTTCTACTCAAATTTTTTGTCATGAACCTCCTCAATTTTGAGGCCTTGAAAGATCTTGCACATTTGGGATTGATAGATCTTGGAAGATTATAGCTGAAATATCAGTGTAGTATGGAAGATTATAGCTGAAATATTAGTGCAATATAGAAGATTATAGACAAATTCATATAAGGGTTTGATCAATTTGATAGAAATTAATTTCTCCTGTGAATGTGGTGATGCTGAACTTTTATTGGGCCATCAAAGTGGCCACTGTTTATTTCATGAAAATGACAAAATGGGCATTAATTAGGCAGGAATCAGAACACATTTAAGGCTTAGATGAGTATCTGGTTGATGAAGACACTTTCTGTATTCATTAGGACAGCATTAAACTAAAAAATATTTCCTGTACTCTGTCAAGAAATAAATATGGCATGATTCACTCAAGTCATTTCAGAATCTGCTGAGTATTTGCACAACGTTAATATGAGCAGCAAAGAAGCATCCAGACATTTAATTGATGATATATGCCTAGGTTGTTTTTTATTTCACTTTTTATTTTGCTGTCGTTTGATTGGAAACCTGACAAAGGCCGGAAATGGCGCCTCTATTTACTTCCTCTTGATTAAAGAAAGGTTTTAATATCTCAAATGTTTTATTGCTACATGAAACGGATAGTTTTCTATATAGCAGCGATAAAGTCATGATGCAGCAAAAAAATAAAAATGATAAAAAATAAAATTTAATGGAAAAAAAGACATGTTGCTTTAACAAGAGTACACCACCACTGAAGTTCCCAATGGGGCTCCTATAGAGAAGAACTTCCTTTAACAATAAAAAATATGATAAAACAAAATGCTAAAGTAGGATTTAATGGTGATGGATGTATTAGTATTGTTTACATTTTCTTTGGGAACAATGTACATATTCTAGTTCACTATAATATTTAGGTTAGGTTATGATAAAAGTGAACATAATTCATCCACTAATTTATTTGTTAAATGTATGTTCCTATTCAACATGACATGCTCTTGTTGGCTTTTAGTTGTTTATGATATGTGGTTTGTCCTTGATGACAAAAACAGGTTCTTAGACAATGGTGATACAGTTGATGATTTGATGATTGTGCAGATGGTGATACAAGACAAATATATAGGGCAGATACATTTGATAAATGCAGTTGATGGTTTGTGTAGATGGTATACATTGTACATTTGATAATTGCAGTTGATGGTTTGTGTAGATGGTATACATTGTACACAAGACACATAAGATTATACATTTGTGCATTCTTAGATTGACTTGTATACATTGGTGCATTCTCAAATGGGCAGACAGTTCAAGTGATATGTGTGTGCAAGTGTGTTGAAGTCTCCATGTGTTGTTGGATGGTTATGCATATTTGGTAAATGTTGACATATCTTGTGTTTATATAAAAATGAAGATTACAAGACTTAGGTTTTGCCATTTATATGTATATTCTCTATTGTTTATGCGATAAGTTGATAACCATTGATATGAACTCAGTCAGATGCTGATGAAGACCTGTAGCATGAACATTATCTTAGACATAACAGATGTTGGCCTCTCAGTTTGATCATTAAGGCGTTCTTCTCTCCATTTCAGTCTTTGGGTGATTCTAGCATTTGGCTTACACTGTCATAAGATCTCGTGCAAACAATGATTCTATGATATTGCTTATACTTACATTGTGATAAGGTTTCAAGTTAAAAGTTTAAAAGGTCTATAGATCTTATCACTTGTGTCTCATATAG
The DNA here is from genome assembly GCA_007258455.2 of Sequoia sempervirens. NCBI lineage: Eukaryota > Viridiplantae > Streptophyta > Pinopsida > Cupressales > Cupressaceae > Sequoia > Sequoia sempervirens. The sequence continues at coordinate 5,561 of VDFB02031249.1, read as the reverse complement.
TACAAAGGCCTTGAATGTTTCACCATTTGCATCATATTTGTTTTTAAGGTTTTAAAGCCCTTATTATTAAAGGCCTAAGCATTGACATTAGAAGTATGTTTAATTTACATCACTTGGGGTGCTGGGCACTTAAAGTGTCATAACAGTTTTGAAAAGCAAAGAAAAATTAAAAGAGCCTGAGGCTATCGGGCAAGCTAAATCATGAGCCACAAAAGTTAACCCGAGGCATACTTAGGGTTATAAGCTTGCATCAAAGCTTGGCTTAAGGTTTTTGTTGTTTCATTTTTATTTCAAAGCGCCCATTAGGGCACGATGTGCAGAATGTCACATGGAAGGTGTGGCAGCCAGGATTTGCAATTATAAACTGGAATGGTGTCGACTTGAAGTGACAAAGCTTGGTAGTAAAGTGAAGTGGCAAAGCTCGTCTGTGGAGGTTTTCAACTGGGTAGTTATGGATCTCTTTGACTGATTTTTCTGGTAATTGTTTTTTTCTCTTCCACCATAAACAAGTAATACAAAAATCATCTTGATTCTTACGGGCCTTGAAACAATTGGTTAAGGAAAGGATTTCTTTTTAAAGGGCATGAAATTGTTTGTTTTATGCTAATATCATTCTTGAATATTTGGCAATTATAGTAGTTGATTGTAACAAGTTTTGCGAGTAATATTCTTGATAAGGACTCAATCTTTGCTAATTGTGTTTAAACCCGTTAGGGTTTCTGGATAACAAGATTCAGATGTAACTGAATAATTTCTTGGTGGTGATATTTGTAATTGTTTTGTTGCAAGGGTTTGTTTTTTCAAGAAGGGCTATTTAGGGTTTTTCATTTAAACCCTAACCCGAGTTGGTTTACAGTTACACAAACTGCTTTAAGAGATTATTATTTTCAATGTCTTTAAAAGATGGCTTTCAGGCATTTTTCTGGGTTACTTGAAAGTGGAATATGATGGTTCAGATCTACTGTACAAAAGTTGTATTACATTGAAAATCTTTATATTGATTTCCAGATTATTGAAGGAAGATGTCATTCTCATACAACATTCTTCAATGTGCTTATTGAAAATCTTTTATAGTCTTCTATTGAAATTCTAGGACTGCAATTTTCACTTCTAGGGTTCTAATAGGATACTGGATTGTTTTGCATTGTAAAGGAGTTGGTGCTCCTATATCTTATGAAGTTGGTGCTTCTAAATTTTGTGGAGTTGGTGCTCCTGAACTTTATGGAGTTGGTGCTCCTGTACTTTAAAGAGTTGGTGCTCTAAGTGAATAAAGAGAGATTTTTCGAGTGGTTTTTATTCCCCAAGAAGGTTTTCCACTCAGGACATATAATGTGTTATGAGATGGTTTTATGTGTGTGGTTTTTCTTTTTTGTTTGATTTTAATGTGTCACCAAATACATTGAATGGTTATTAATCATCAATCTTTCATAGCTGCCAATGTATATGTCAGGTTTCATGCATAAAAGGTTCTAATTTAAAGTGAGCTTTGATACATGTGAAAGTGTTAAGTTTCATCTCTGTTAATGTTTCATGTTTAATTCATGGTTCATGCAAATACAATACTGTTCATGCACAAGTCAAATTTGTTCTTTGAACTATCATTTGGTGTTTTGATTTAAAAGTCAAGTTTGCTTCACATACTGTCATTTGTCCTCTTTGTTCAAAAGCAAACATACAATTTTTATTTTGAAAAATTTGTGACTCATAAATCACTAATTCACCCCCCCCTCTCAATGACTTCAGTCTTCCAACAGTTCTTTTGAATGTTATGATAAAAGTGATAATACAATTCATCCATTATTCTATTTGTTAAATGTATGTTCCTGTTCAACATGGCATGCTATTTGAATGTATGTTCCTATTTAACATGACATGCTCTTTTGAGTAATGTGTATATTCTTGTTCACAAAAGTAGTCAATCCATTATAGTAGTAATGATGCAATTTTTCTACTCCCTTCTCATATGTTAAGTATCCATGTAATGCATTTTTTCCAAAAAATTATCTATGTAAATGCATTAATGGAATGTATTTTCTCCCTTGGATCAATGAATATATTTCTATTCATTAAATTTTTTATATGGTAAGGGTGAGGGTGTAAAATTAATCTATTTTCCTCTCATTTGTTAAGTGTCAATATTCAGGGCGGGGGGGCTATCTCGATTGGCTAAAACATTCTGTTGCAGGCAAGAGGTCATGAGGTATAGTCTCCCCCCAAACCCATGGTATCAGAGGGCGTGTCACACCAGCGCCACCAATCACATGAAAAAAGTTTACCAGGCACACTACAGTTTATAGGGGGTCGGATACCCAACCGATTCTGCAATGTAAAAAAAAAAAGTGTCAATGTTCCAATTCTATATGGTGACTACATTTGTGATGTTTATATTCTCCCTTTAAAAATGTGTATATTTATGTTCACTAAAGTAGTCTATCTGAAATAGTAGCAACATGGGTGAAATTCATCCACACTTCATTTATTTGTTAAATGTCCATGCTTGTATCGCATAAGTGATGTCTAGACTTTCTCTCCAAACAATGTTACTTTAAACAGATCATCTCATAACTAAACTACATAAATGATTAGAGCATGTTAACAAGTGACACATAGAGGCTAGTCCCTTTCTTATTATGTATTCATTATCTTATAATCATATTAAAATTATGTAATGAAATGGAGCAATTTGTCATTTTGTTCCCATTCTTAGACTTTTTAAGTCAAAACAAAATCTATGGGAGTAGGTGAATTGTTTTTATATCTTTAAAAAAAAATTACCTTCTCTATTTTTCTCTCCCTGTGGTCAGTTGACCTATTAAAAAAATTTGAAGCCTCTACCATTTTCCATCAAATTAAATAACTTGAATGAAACAAACAAATATAAATCCAAGTACTTGTTTACTAAGAGATCAATAAACATAATTAGTAAATGAAGGGTGTGTTGGGACAAAATATAAAGAATTACAAAATCCATCTACATTCTTACCCATTTCCACACTTGTCCCATTTTTACCATTATTTATACCCAACCGGAGAGATCTTCAATGGGTCTCTTTATTCAAAACGGTTCTTCATGCTGTGTTGGTTTCCACCTATAATTTAGTTATTCACCCAAGTTGTGGAATCTCAATTTTTTTGTCTATTCCTTTATACCTTCATAGAACTTGTCAACATTTTTAAGGTTACATGAATCTTGAAACCATCAACAAATCATTTGTTGATGACTTGATAAGTTCATAAACCTTAAAAATAGCTAAAGAAGTCTTTGTCGGCAATTTTGTGGTTCCTCAAACCTTCAAAGCTTAGACAAGGTTTGAATGTTTCCCAAAGTGTTGACAAGCAAAAGAAAGAATAGGATGAAGTGATTGTTGACAAGTTCAAAATTTCTTGAACTCACCAAATGGCTAATGTGGTTGAAAAGTGATTAAAAGATTTGACCAAAAGGTAAAGAAAAGTGGTGATGACAAGTTCAAAAGTTCATAAACTCCCTAATTTACCAATGTAGTTTAAAAGAGGATAAAAGCACTCACAAATATGTAGAAAATAGGATATCAAGGGGTTCAAAAGTTCTTAAACCTACTAAACCTAGAGCATGGTTCAAGATGGATTTATTGTTCATAAATTTTAGAAATTTAAGCTTGGATAAGTCGATAGGATACCTAACAGTGTTAATCAATTAAAATAGAATTGAAGACTCTACTTGTGAGATGGACCTGTAATTATTTCATTGCCTCAAAGGTCAAGTGTGCTTCACGGATCTCCTCTTTTGAAAGTGGTGATGATTCTACTCTCCAAAGAGAACAAGTTTATTGTTGTTGCATTTTATCTATTGTTGGTGTTTCAAGAATACATCTCAATCCTATAGTAGTTTGTTGTGAAGGTGATGTTTTTATTTTCTTCCTACTTTTTGAGGCATAGTTTCTTTCTTGGTAAATAAATATATCAACTATAAAACCTCAATATTTCCCCTATGTGGTGGTATATGATCAATCATGGTTGACTGGTATGGATATGATTATCCAATGGTTGCTCCTTCACATGATCCATACATTCCATCTAGTAGGAACTGCATTGAATCAGATGCCCATGACTATTTTATTGATTCTTACTCATGTTATTGAAGTTGTAAACACCTAAAATTGGCTCATTGCTATTTTAGCTACAATTAGGAAATCACCCACTATTTCCTCTATAATTGATTGAATAAATCCCATTGTACCAACTGGACTCTAATTCCACCTTTTCATTTTCCCTCCAAATAGCTAAATGAGTAGAGAATCATGTCATACTAAATGAATAGAGAATCATGTCATACTAAATGAATTAATTTAAAATCCTATTAAGTGTAAGGAAGTTAAGGTAGTGGAACAACTTCCTACACTAATCTTGAGAGGGGGATAATCCAAAACTTTATAGATCTTTTCAACATTTATAAAAACTTAAACAAAAATAAACATAAATATCATGCATACCACATCACAATGATTTAGGTGGGGAAAACCCTTTCGAAAGAAAAACCCCACACTCCAAAAGCCACCCAATATATTATTCAGAAATCAAAGATTACAATATACTTGCAGAGCAAGTTTCTCACAAGAGTACCCCCAACTAGAGATCTAGGGGTAACGATTGCTATCAAACTCTCAGAATACATCACAATGCACAATTATAATACATTGCCCTCATAAAATAGGGTTGCCTTCTAGGGAAAGACAAGTCAACGAAATATCGACCGTTAGATTTGAGACCTAATGATGAATGGTCCAAATTTACAATAATAAAATATACATAAAATTTTCTTTTCGAGGGTATTTCCCTCGAGCCCTCGAACCAACTCACCGAGGGGATGATCCCTCCAAACCTCTCATGGGGGGTAGCTTTCGTGCCCCCCACACTGATGTATCAGCAATACCTTATGTAATTATAAGGTTGAGACACATTTTCCCAACATTAAGGATGCCTCAAAGAATACCCTCTTGGGCCTAGTTGAGCACAAAGCGTAAGAGGGACTACCCACTCTCACTAATTGACCTTTAACCATCTTCAATCTATTGGTGAGCACCTACTTTACCTTATTGAAGAAAATCCCTACCCTTGAAGATAAGATCATGTTCTAGGATTGTGGAATAGTGGTTTCATGACCCAATAAGGTGCAAACATGCTATCAATTAAATTCTTCTTACCACTACTAGATATGCAGTGTGATATTTTAATTGTTCATTGCAAGTCATGTATTTTAAATGTTAAATTAATTGTTCAATATGTTTATTATTTGTATTCCATCTTTTAAATTTGATGGTTGGATTTTGAATGACATATAGGAAGAAATGATAATGCATTTCAAAGCTATGTGAAAAAATAAATAATTTTTTTACTTTTTTCTTAAATAATATTCATCCTATAACTATTATCTAAAAAGTTATAAAAATATATTAACTATCAACTAAATGATATTATTGCAAAATAATTATAATTATCTTCAAATGTTTCATGTAATTGAAAAATAGATATGCTTGATGCAAGTCTAGCGCAAATTTATATTTAGAAAAAATAAAACCTTTTTT
>VDFB02031248.1:0-13977 GCA_007258455.2 Sequoia sempervirens | reverse complement strand
TGAGAGTTAAAAGGCTGAAATCATTTATTTATGCTGGAGGTTGAAATTGTTAGAATTCGAAATTGCTTATGCTTTAAATTTTCGGAAGTTGCTGAATGTTAGAGTCAAATCAGATTTAAATTTTCTAAAAGCCTTCGAAATTGCTGATGTATAATTTCCGAAGTGCTGATTTGGGATTGCTTTTCGAAGTTGTTGATTTATAACTTTCGAAAGGTTGATTTTAAATTGTTGAGGCTTGCTGATTTGAACTTGTTTGTTTAAAACTCTCGAACTTATTTAAACTCTTCGAAGTTGCTGATGTATAACTGTCGAAGAGCTGATTTCAAACTTGGTAATTTATAATTTGAAAGCTTGCTGATTTTAAATATTCAAAGTTGCTGATTTAAATGTTGCTGAAACTTAACTCGTTTTCCGAAGTTGAAATTGTTGGAGTTGATTTCTTACGTAGAGTTGAATATTTCTTTTGGCTGCAAGTTGTTGAAACTTGAAGTTTTAATTCTCAAGAAGTCAAAGTTGGCTGCTGAGGATACTAACTTGCATTTATTTTTGCAGCCAACTCCAACCGCCAGCCACCTCACGTGATTTTTATTTTAAAAAGTCGGAAGTGTAATGTTCGCTTTTTGTTTTGCAGATGGCTGATGCTGCTGGAACTAGCAAGGCTGGAGCTGAGGCTGCAAACAACGAAGCTGTCAAAGAGAACGCCTCCAGGCAGGCGATCATCAAGGGTCTAAAAAAGCCTTTTATCCCAGAATCCAAGATCGTGTCAAAGTTTGGCAATTTGACGGACACCAACCTCGGGTCCTTCAACCTCGAGGCATTCCTACGCAGAATGTATGGGCAGGGTGGCAACCTTCCGACAGATGCATCACGTAACATTGTCAAGAGTGGGTTGTATGCGGCAGCCGGATTCCAACCAGCGGTCCGTTGTCCCGAGTTGATCCTAGAGTGTGCCAACTTCTACAACTCCGAGGATCGGACTATTAGCTCACCGGATGGTATGATCATGGCTAATTTCGCTCCCGATGCAATTGGCGAGGCGTTTGGAATACTTGCTACGGACAATATGTTGTATAAGTCCAAGGCCAAGGTAGACAAGATGTACGCCACCACCTTTGAGAAGTGCATGAAAAGGATAAACACCTCATGGATGCGCAAGCCAAAGCCACCTGCTGCCAGGCTACCGAAACAGATAATCTCAGAGGAGCTGAAGCAAGAGTATTGCGACATCATTATGCTTCTCAGCAGAGTCAATGGCAGCCCACAGTCATTCATATTCGAGCCATGGATGTTCTTCTACATCAGTGTAGTGCTCGAAGGGAAGGAGCAAGTGAATTGGGCGCAGATGATAAGTGATAACATCGATGAACAGTTCCGGAGTCTCAGGAGGACGAGAACATTTTACATGAGCTCATATGTCATTTACATGTTAGCTCGAATGACCAAGTATAGAGGATTGGCATACCAGGAGCCAATTGGCTGCGGATATAATCAATTCAAGATTCACCAGTCCTGCAGACAATTGCGTCTCGCACATACGGGTGATTTCCAGAGAGTGAATGATGCATTCACTATGTATATTACAAGGACCCTTCAGCAGAGGCTACAGCAGAGGGTATCCGAGGAGGCTCAAACGCTGATCGAAGAATATGGGTGTTGGTTCATCCAATTCCCGAAGTTTACCTATCTGAGGCTTCCGGGGTATGATTCGTATGTTTACAAATTGCCAAGGTATCCAACTAACAGGATGATATTACTTGAGTTGTCCAGGCAATTGGTGGCCTATGACAAGATCATTAGAAGGAAGAAGGAGGGAGGCTTGCACTTTCCCATTGTATTAGGAGACTCGCTTGAGGAATGCCCCACTCTGCAGGCAGCCAAGGAGGCTGAGAATGAACTGAAATTCTACAAGCTGACTCTTCATACGAGCCGACAAGATTTTGATCCTAAGGGAATGATTGGAACGGTGCAAGGAGTGGAGTACAGACACAGGGCTCACTTGGAAGACTTTTGGGCGAATGCTGGGAGCGAAAATGAAATTAGAAAGAGAATGTTTTCAAGGCTGCCTCTAAAGTTAATTAGGGAGTGTGAGTTAATTCAGGTGCCAGATCAACTTGAGGAGGATACTAGGGTCACCCATCCTGACTATGAAACAGTGAAGAACACACCGATGCCACCAGTAGATTGGGCCGAACCAGAAATTGCGGATTTAGACACTCTGTCTATTCCCGTCATGACCTTTACAAGGGCTTGGGTGGTGGATGAGCGTGTTAACAGGTTAAGGCGAAGGTCAGTCGCCCTCACTTATGACCTCATGGGTGATAAAAGGCCACCGGTGTTAGCAAAGAGGAAGAAGCAGCTCACACGAGGTCCAGAATCCAGAAGGGAGCCTGTTCAGCCAGAGCCTCAGGGGTCGAAAGACACGTCCTCAACTCAGTTGGTGTCTCATTCTTCCAGTGTGCGGGAAGTTTCATTATTTGCTAGTCAGAGGGCTCGAGGGAATGCAGAGCCGGAGGTTGGAGAGAATAACCAACCAATGCCAAGAGAAATAGATACTCAGAGCGTCAATGATCCTGAAGCTGCCAGTAAGCCAGATGAAGGGGAAGAAACGGATATGGACACCCACTTTGACTTTTCCTTCGGAGAGGAAGATGCTGGGACTCATGAGGGAAGTGATCAAAACGTTGAAATAATTGAGCCTCAACCAAATACCGCTCAAGAAGAAGTTCGGGAAGTAGAAGCAACTGAAGAGCAACCCCTGATCATCTATGATATTCAGCGCAGTTGGCTCTCACAAGCGATCAGAAGGGACCAAGATGATGATGCGGACCTGGCGGTTGAAATGGAAGAACTCTTAAACAGAACCAGTAAGTCGCCTAAGCGGAAGAGGGCAAGAAAATATACAAGGATGGAAACTAGTGAAGCAGGTTCCCGCAGCCTTCACATCGCTGTCCCAAGGGAAGAGCATGATTTGAGTGATGCAATGCCGGAGAACTATACAATCACCACAATTGAGTTGGGACGTCCTTCTGGAACGCAAGTAGTGGAGGAAGCTGAAAGTTCATTTCAGGCATTGAAGGATAGGCTGGTGAAAGAAGGAAGGAAAGTACAAGAGATTGAAGAAAGAGCACAAGGCGTTGGTTGAGTATGTGCAACATCTCGCACATCCTGTCACTCAAGGTAATCCAGCGGCAGAGCTTCCACCAGAGTTGCCACGAGAGCCGATCAGCGGCCTTGAAGAAGTGAAGAGGGCTGTACGAGAAGGAGATAAGTGGATAAATGGTGTCCGTACTGAGGCTGAGAAGTTTATGGCGGATCTTGTCTCGGCATTTCAAAGTGCCTCTGGTATTCTCTCACGCCTAGATAATGTCGAGCAAGCCTGGGGAGATACCCATATCTTTTAGGATAAAACTATTCCTCGCCTTGTTGTCTTGATGCGTGTGCCCACGCAGACTTTGGTGAATGAAGGGGTAATCCAAGCGGGTGATAGGTATGATTTTCGTGGATGGCATTCAGCGGCGTTCACTGGGAAGAGTTTCTTTGACACTGCAGCTATGGAGTCCTCCAGGATCAGAAGGGCTATGAGGAATATTCATGAGAGTATTCTCAACACTTTGGAGGCAGTGTTCGCAAGGAGGCTTACTCATGAGGAGGTTGAAGTTGAGGGGTTAAGGGCGAGGTTGCAGCCATTCTTTTCTGAGATGAGAACGTTTTCCCAGTTGGATTTTGAAAACATTTCCACGTTTTCAACAATCATTCAAAGTACGCAAGATTCTATGGAGACTTGGGAAAAGTCTTGCGAAAAGCATGAACAAATGGTGGCCATCTTGGAGTATCAGCTGAATCTTACTCCATCAATTTCTGAGGAGGTCGACGCAGTGCTGGCACGATTCGTAGCGTACGCGGTCAGAGAGAAGAACAAAGGAATCCGGGTTATGGACGAGAATCTTCTAGATGGATAGTGGGCATTAATTGCTCATGGTGGTCAAAGGAGGAATCTGCTATTTTGGGAGCATTTATGACGCCACTCCTCCACCTTCTTTCAGTTTTTAGGGCAAACTCGTCTAGGGCTAAGGTGGCTCGATCTGAGCCCTCCATTGTAATTCGATCTGGACCGTCGATTGAGACAGGCCAGCTAGATAAGGGGGAGTCCCCCTCATTTGTACTCTAGTAGTCATAGTCAGAATCAGAGAGTAGTGAGCTATTAGTGGAGCAGAATAGAGAGTAGAAGTTTTTGAGTTAGAATAATTTTCATTTGCATTGTTGAAGAAGAAGGGGAATTCTCCCTTCGAGAAATTTTGTAAGAGATTGTCACAAAGGCTATTCTTAATAAAGCATTTCATTGATGGTGAATTCAAACTTTGTTTTGAATAGTTCGTGAGGTTTCTTCTTCCTTTGACTTCAATTAGGACTTAATCTCATGCTAGTGATTAGACATGGATGTTTATGCTTGATATAAGTGAGCTTCTTTATCCATACCACTAACGTTCTTGCTAATAGTAAGCTCGTCTTGCATGGTCAACTGGAACATTTTACACTTAACTTCGATCAAGATTCATGCGTAATTAAGCATCGTTGTGATGGTAGTTGCACTCTTGAATCGTGATTTGAACATCATTTTTATCCTTTGAAGATTGCACTTACTTTGTTGAAGCTGTCCTATAGGAGGCTAGGCAAGGTTTGTTCGAAGTTCATTCAAGTTGAGCATAACACCCATTTGCATTTAGATTAGAATTTAAAATTTTAGAAATCTCTGCAGCCATTCAAATGCCGCATAATCTTGATTAGTTTTAGGAAATTTGCACTCTAAAGCCAAATCATTCGCATAAAAGTCCCTTTCAAAAAGCATATATTGGTTGTTATTGCACGTATTCAGAACAATTACGTAAGTCCCCTCGTAAGAACACAGCATATACACATCAACCAAACTGGGTCTATTCGCATTACAAGAACCTTGGAGTTGAAAGCGTGATCTCACTTGCAATCTTAGCACGCTGAATACTTTGTTCAAGAGAGAATAGAGTGTCCAGTAGGAAACTTTGTTCTGTGTTGGTGCGGTCTCAAAAACCATGTCAACAACTACCATTTGAGTTACAATGTGATGCTTCTGGGGAGGGGATAGGGGCGGTTCTCATGCAAGGGAAACACCCAATAGCCTTTGAAAGCCGGAAAATAACTGAGGCAAAAAAAAACTACTCCGTCTATGACAAAGAAATGTTGGCAATTATGCATGCCTTGGCCAAATTCCGTCAATATCTTGTTTGTGGAAGATTCATCATCAAAACAGATCACAATAGCCTATGGTACTTCTTTGTAATGAACCGAACCAATTTTTTTTTCCAATTTTTCAATAACAAATTGCAATGCAACATGCACCCGTTAAGGTTAGCTCCAAAACCAAAACGATGCGGAAAGCAACTCTAACCAAGAATGTGTCGAGGAAAGGCGATCATATGGTCAGAGGATCTTGTGCATGCAATACTGGAAGTAAACAATGCTGAAAGAACTCAACACCAAGAATGAGCTTCCAAACCCATGGTGGGCAAGGAGCTACCATATGGCGGAGGAACTAAAAGAGATGATGCAATGCTGAAAGATAAACTAAACACCAAGTCTGTGCACTCCAAACCCAAGGTGGGTAAGGCGCTACCATTTGGCGGAGATTCTATTGTAAATGATGCAATGTTGAAAGTAACTCAAACACCAAGAATGTGCACTCAAACCCGGAATGGATGAGGTGCTAACATATGGTGTTGAGGATCCAGTGCAATACAATGAAGACTGAACAATGGCCAATCTCTTCCACTAAGAATGGGAAATTACAATTAAACTTTGCAAAATAAGAATGATAGCTGAATAGTACTACTGTAGCAGCCTTACAATATGTAGTTTTCCTGCAAATAACACTGTGTCAGATGAGTAACAATGCTGCAAATGTGGTATAAGCCTCTCCAAAGTTCAATAAGACTTTCCAAACCCAAAACCACTCAAAATGACAACTTTTATAATCTGATATGACAGACCAGCAACCTAAAATGCGCAGACCAGCAACTAAACACCCCACTAAATCGCTCATAACACACCCAAAACTCAACCAAATGGACTAAAATGAAATGCATAAGCTAGAACTGAGGATGGTGCCCAAGAAGCAACTCCAAAACTGACCCAAATGTCTGATATTTATTTTGCACGAATCCCAAGACAACTCAGCAATGAAAATTCCTCTAGAAAGGGCGATTTGACAAGATAAAATCATACACTCAACAATAAAATCTGAAACTCACCAAAGAGGGGCGCCCTAGGGTGATAATGATATAGGTAAAGTACCTAGAACCAAACAAAAATCGCGCAATGACTTATAAGCATAAATGACCTTCGGCAGTTGAAAAATGCTAACCAATTTTTTCGAAAGATTTACACAACATAAACCAGCACTAGCCAACTTGATTAGCGTTAGCTCCAAACTGAAATCCAAATTGAAAAGATCTCAATGCCAAGAATGCACACTCAATCCCAAGGAAGGAGAGGTGTTGTCATATAGTGGAGTAATTACAAAACAATAACTTGAATTGAAGTAAACTCAACATCAAGAATGTGCACTCAAGATCCCACTAAGGGCGAGGTGCTAACATATGATGGAGTGATTAAATGAAAACTTGAAACTATTAGGCGGATAACCAGCCATGAAGCTACAACGATCTAATTCATCTGCTGCGGCGAGCATCCACTTGAGAGTGGGGATTCACCACTTGAGAGTGGGTACAATGAGAGCTACAATGTTCAATTCTCCACAATGGCGGTAAACCATCCATGAGTAATTAATATGGGAATTAAAACAAGTAATTGCAGAAAGTAAATGGTTGGATTAGTACTAATATATCTCAACCGTACAATCAAGAAATCTGCAAATTACAAATTACAATAATAGAGAGCAATGCTAACAAGAGGAGAATGAATTCTTTCAATGTTTTTTAGCTCTTCAATGATGAAAGAAAGCCAAAATTGAAAACTAATAAAGTCTGATATAAAACTGAGATTCTGGAAATTTTGATCAGCAATTGTGAAATTCAAAGAAATATTCACAACTCACTCAAAATACCTCCGTTTTGTGTGAAACGAAAACCAATGAGTTGCTGGAAGATAGGCGCCCAACATCAGATGAAGAAACAGCAACAAAAACTCAGAATTTAATTCTTACACGAATCCCAATGCAGCAAGAATGGTACGGCCTTCATGAGGGGCGATTTTGACAAGTAAAAATCAACAACTCAAAATTAAAATCTGAAACTCTCCAATGATGGTCGCCCTGGGAGTAGGAATGGATTGGAAAAGTACCCACAAGCAAATTAAATTCACCCAAAAAGCTGTATGCAAAAACCACTTTCAGTTGTGACTGTATCAGCAACTTCAAAACTGGAAATATCATTAAAAACTTCAACTGTTGAGCTCAATCTGCTAGTCTGGATGGAAAGCAGCAATGAAAACCAACTAGGTGTTGTATTTCAAACACAAAATTGGATTGAAACTAGGAGGTAAGCATCCCTCGAAGTAAAAACCAAGTTGTCATTTCGACAGCATAACATTAGCATAAATTCATGGATGATAAAAGCTGGAGCAAAACTTCTCTTTTATAGAAAAAGAGGTGACTTTTCAAATCCCAAAACTCCCCCAAGAATGGGACGCCAAAAGTCCCCTTTTGAAATATTTTAAAATTCAAAATATTAAATCCTCCTTTAGAATGGCGTCCACTTCAAGGCACAAGAAAACTTTATTAAATATTTAATATCTCCTTCATGGCCACCTTTTAAACACAACTTAAAGTTAATGAACTAGGCCAAGGGGTCAACTTGAAATTAAAACATTAATGCCTTGAAATATATTATTTCACCAAAATAATGCTTTTTAAAGCCAAAATCAAACCCAAGCAACTGCTCCAACTGAAAATGACTTAATGAAGGCTGACAACTGAACCACTGCCAAAATTAGTATTTACTAAAAATAGTAAATACTTAGAAATGCCACAAACCTCCAAGCAAGGAAACCTTAATTTCACTTCTGATCAACCTACGGATTTTCGGAAATAGGCTATCAGTCAAAGAAGAGCGTATGGCCAAAATGGGGACATTATAGCAGTGACTGCAACCAGCAATACAAAACTGTAGAAGACATCAGAAAGTCTCTAGGTTAAGCTCCATTTGCATTCTCTGAGTGAGAAGCAATCTCAATATCAGCTAGGTGTTGTCTTTCAAACACGAAGTCTGATCCTTGCTAGGAGGTATGCATTCCTCGAAGCTCTTTGCTTGAAATCAATCCAGCAGCATAACAATATGGTAGACAAAAGATAATGAAATGAAGACCCTGTTGGCGTAAAAACTAACACTTCTGGAGTGCAGGTTTGTACGGATAGCTATGCACACTGCGTAATGAGTGCTCTTCAAATTAGGAGGGGAAGCTCCCTCGTAGTGCTGGAATGCGTGGAAAAGAAAAGTAATCTAAGTCCTATCTTTTTGTTCTCAGCTGGAAGAGGTACAAGGTTAAGAAAACCAAGAACGTTGCAGCTAAGGATTTTCTGGTTTCGCATATCATTAACTACAACTAAGCTAACTACTTATTCTCAACTTTGAAGGCAAGGTGGCACATCTATCAGCTCAATCTAAACAAGTTTATTGGCAACAACAAATATACGATAAACTAAGTACGGATTCTCAACTTGAAGGCAAGGTGGCACAACTATCAGCTCAATCCGAATAAGTTTATTATTCACACACATCACATGATAACCAAGTACAGATTCTCTACTTGAAGGCAAGGTGGCACAACTATCATCTCAATCTGGACAAGTTTATTGAACACAAAACAAGAAAGAATTCACCATTATAATTGCATGAAACCCTATGTGGCATAACAATTCATCATAATAGCAAAAACGCATGAACAAATACAGAACGAACAATATTGAAGTCAAGGTAGGCACAGCATATATTTCTCTCTTGTGCAAAAGTTATGTACAAATGAGCAAAAACTCTTATTTATAGACATCGAAAGGTGTCTTGTGATCTGCTTTCTTGTTTTTGTGTTTTTGGAAGTTTGATGTTAATGATACTAATGATATTTTGACAATCCTATGCATACAAAGAACTCAAATAAAAACTAAACTTTAATTATAAACTAAGGAGATACATAACTTGATAGTTAGAAGGCTTTCTTTATACAATAGAAAGTGCATAGAAAGTGCATAAGTCATATAACTTTCATACATTTCGGAAAAGACTCCATTTACAACCCTAGGTTAACTTGCAGCCAAAACAACACTGTGAACAGTGTTTGCTACAGTACCCGCGCCCAAATAAAAGCATAGACAAACTTACTAGCAACCTTTCCCCACTGAAAATTCGTTGAAATAGCTTCTATTGAAGTAGGCACCCACTTTGGAAGAGAAAGGAGCAACAAATAGGGGGCGTTTTCTTTGCTTGATGAAGATGAAACCCTCTCACAAAGGCGGCTGGCTGTGAGTGAATATTTCAGCTTCAAAGTCTTCACAAATTTGCTATAACACTTCCAAGATGGCTGAAGGAGCTTCACAACAATTACCCAACCAAAAGATGACTTCAAACCCTCTAGAACAGCAAAATAGAGCTCCCACGAATCATACAAATTCTGACCTGCCTCTTTAAAGTGGTATTTCACACCATCAAGAGCACAATTTTTGAAGAAACGAAGCCCAACCAGACTTCCCCACTGCTGAAAGCTAGAAACCCTAGTTTCTATCCTCCACAAACTCCACACTTCAAACCTCAATCAGCAAAATAAGTCATAACATGAGAAGTTTGAACTTCTCAAGCTCCTTTTATAATTTTAGCTTGAAAACACTATTCATTAAAAAGTTACTATTCACTTAAGTTGTTACTTTTTTTTCCACTTTAGTGATGAATAGTAACAACAAAATAGAATTCAACCCCAAGAACTAATAGGCACATGGCCCCCAAAGTCTGGAAAGGTGAAATGATGAAGAAGACCAATATTTCGAGCTCCCGTAACACGCCAAACGCGCAATTCCACCATGTCACCAAACTCTAGATACCAAATAAACAAATTTCCGACCAGGTGCCCGGACAGGTGACCCTCTAACCAGAACCCTTAGCCTACGAGGGTCGATGTAATAGGCTAAACCACTGATTCACGGACGATCAATTAGAAGGGGACATTACAAGGCACAAAGATATATTTCTCTCGTGCAAAAGTTAAGGTACAAATGAGCAAAAGCTTCATTTATAGACATCAAAAGGTGTAGGGAACCCTTCTAAAATCACCTGGTCAATCCATACCTGCAATGCATGCGATTTTACGCGCAAAACTTCTACTAAAAGCAAACTGCCGCTAATCGAAAGCTACCATCGGGCTAATCGACATCTAACCTAATGGACAGCAAGCATGTACGCCCTATTTAAAGCAAAAGTTAATCGACACTACCTTCGCTAATCGAAAACCCCACCCTAACCTCGCGGAAGATAATCCCGCTGAAGAGATAAGTATTGGGAGGAAGTCGCCAGGCGAACTCTCAAAGATCGAAAAGTCGAAGTTAATCGGCTTTGATTCTATCCAAAATCAATCAGCAGGTTCCTTTAAC
Source organism: Sequoia sempervirens (assembly GCA_007258455.2). NCBI lineage: Eukaryota > Viridiplantae > Streptophyta > Pinopsida > Cupressales > Cupressaceae > Sequoia > Sequoia sempervirens. Next base: position 3,353 of record VDFB02031248.1, on the reverse strand, counting down.
CGGGCAGATCACCTACGTCATCTCTGGCCTAACACTACCTCAAGAACTCATCACCATCTCTCTCATTATCCGCACTTTGATGCTCGGCCCAAAACAACACCTATTTCTTCAGTCATTACTTCCTGATCAGATGTACGCATTCTCGACATCTTCACCGCCTTTTGAAACTAGCTGAAATAACTGAAATATTCTCCAACTTAGCCACCATAGGATCTCCCTCAAGGTTATCACGAATTAGCTTTTCGAACTCAGCTTGTACTTCATTAAGATCAGCGTAGGTACCATCTTCACGAAGATAATGGCACATGATCTGAGTGACTTTGGCGGCTCTGTAAATGAAGTGATCTCTGTTCCTTTGCAACTTTTGAACGCTTCATTGTCGTACCGCCCGATGAAAACCTAAATTAAGACCGATTTGGTCTTGAATTCAGTCTAGTTGAACCACCTTCTGAAAAACTTGCCCGTTGACTGTGAACACGGCTATGTTCTAACAACTTTCTCTAGAAAGCAAAAATGGCTCCTAGTGAGGCTAAAAATACACTGTCGGAGGATAATTTTCACCAAAAATTTTGAGACATGGGTTTTGTCCGGAAAATGATTCTAAGACAACCCACAACGTCAAAATTGTGAAAAAACGCCGTCTAGCCTAACATGCAAAGACTTTTTAGTCGAGAACTGTAGGGGTTTTTAGAGCTTCTTGGGGCAATTTCTTAGTTCAACAAGGCTTCTGCAAAAACAATGGAATTTCGAAGCCAACCCGTGACGATGCACTTTTCAAAAAGATGTGATTTTGGCCCATTAAGGCAAAAGAAATTCGAAAAAAGCACAAAGCTTTAGAATGAAGACTATGGGGCAATTTTCTCAAAAAAATCTAAGACATGGGTTTTGCTGCTGATGCTGAAATATGCGAACCCAGATGGTCAGATTCTGAATATTTTTCCATTTTCTTTGACATGCGAAGAAAGTACCTAAGATGAGAAATAGAAGAAATAAGACAGAAGATAGAAGGTTTTGTTTGTTCTGCTTCGGTAGAATTCGCCTATCTTTGACTTGGAATTGATGTAACTTGCATGCAAATTGAAAACAAAGTCTGGAATATTCTTCTTTTGATCAAACTGAATCTGTTGCTATGAAGAATGCTGAATTCTGACACCTGTAACACCTTCAAATCGCTGCTCGCTCAAGAAGAATGTATGTTTCTAAGCTCGTGATGAAGAAATAATAGACGCCTAAACTTGAATAAATAGAGTTTCATCACCAAAATTCGTAGCAAATGCATTCAACCTTGAAAATTGCGCTTGGCTTGTGATTGGACCTCAATTTTAGTTAGCTGAAACTAAAATGAACTAAATAAAGCACCATGCTTTAGTCGCCTTATTCAGACTTTAGTTGCAAAATTCTATTTAAAGCATCATGCGAATTTAAGCTTCAGTTGACAACTCATATTGAATTCGCCATACTTCACTTCAAAATTCATGCTTTAAATCTTTAATTAAAAATCTTAATTAAGGTGTCCCTTTTGAAGACTGAAGTTAAAATATAATGAAGTGTTAACTTCACAAAATCTTCACAAAACTTCAAGTAATGCGCCATGCATGCCAACTCAAGTTGATTTTCAAACATGCACTTCAGTTAAGTGAACATGCAAACAAGTTAACTCAACATGCAAAGTTAGTTAACTGGACATGCAAACTAGTTAACTCGACATGCAAACTGAAAGAACACTCAACATGCCAAAATATTAACTGGAGATGACAACCCAGAAATCGTTCAGTCTAACTAAAGTCAGAACTCAAGTTAGGGCGCACCAGTCAACTTCCTTCGAAAAATCAACTTTGACCTCTCAAGGCGTTTTCCAGACTTAGCCAATATTGATGAAAATTTGGATTTGAACGTCTTTCGGGACCTCTGTTCATCCCCTGACACTGGTTGACTGACTTCACCGATTGGCTGGCTGACAGGTGCATCACAAAGCAGGACAAAAACTGATCAAAAGGCACCTTGAGACCGAACATCATAAAACTAACATCTGAAGGCTCAAAAATCCAAGCGCCTTTTTCAAAAGCTGCTCTTTTTCTTAGACTTAGCCATATTTTCTCATCTCGATCTTGTACGAAGGGAAAAACAAATCCTTTATAACTTCTGATTAACCAATTTTCAGGACTGGATCACAGGTTCACTGTGGAGCTGACTTCATTCTGCATGACAGCTGCAAAGGCACATTTCTCTAGAAAACATCATCTGAGGGGTGAAAATCAAGGGCGCCATTTTGAAAAGTTGCTCTTTTGCTCCAGAGATAGCCATTTCTGGAACTGACCAAAAATAACACTAAAACTCTGACTATAAGTTGCTGAGTCATCTTCTGATCTAACGGAGACAGGCAACGGAAAGCTGAACGTAACACAGAGAAATTGAATATCTGAGATCATCAAAAAGAAGGCATTAAAGGCTTGAAAAGATCAGGGGCCTTTCTGAAAAAGTGCTCTTTTGCTGATTCCTTGATATTTTGACTAAGATTTGACCCCATGTTTGACCTCTGGTTCAGGCACGTCTGCAACTCAGATTCACCCACTAACGGATGCGTCGCGAAGCTTGAACAAATGTGAGATAAACATCTTGAGTGGCATTTAGTCAAAAACCTTCATTTGACACCTCAAAAAGATGGGCGCCTTTCTCAAAAGTTGCTCTTTTTTCCAGTGTTAACCAATTTTGACTTTCCTCTCGTTTTGCGCTATATCTTCCGTAACTTGCACGAAACAGGTTCGTTTGACAGGCTTAATAGCCCATTGCGAAGCTAACATGATGCTGGACAAATATCTGCTAGAGGTGACAAACCCTAAAAATAGGATTTGAGCTACTAAAAGATAGGGCGCCCTGTTGAAAATGTGCTCCCCTCTCAAGAGATAGAAAATTTTGATGATTTTCCTTTAGATTTTCACTTTTCTCAAATTTCTTCAGTAACAGACTGACATGACATTAACACCAACTCCATATTTAAAAAGCCCAAAAACGACCTTAGTGAAGCAAAATTAAGACTCAATTAAGCAAAAATTTTGGTTTTGGGTACAACATACCCAAGGCTCCCTTTTATAATTTTGAGAAGACACCTCCAGAAGCTTCCAAAAGGTACGCCCACTTCACAAGATGCTTTTTAGGCATAGTTGGAGAACTCGCCTAAAACTCGCGAGTTTTTTTTGCAAACAAGTAATAACGAGAAGAACTCGCAGGAAAAAACTCGCCGATTTTTGTGAAAAACTCGCCGACTTTTGTGAAAAACTCGCCGATTTTTGTGAAAAACTCGCCGACTTTTGTGAAAAACTTGCCGACTTTTGTGAAAAACTTGCCGACTTTTG